>SNQJ01S0272037.1:11652-22466 GCA_010110895.2 Picea sitchensis | reverse complement strand
TTATAATTGTGATGACAAATATTTCTCGGGCCACAAGTGTAAGGAATAAAATCTTTTTATGGCCATCTCTGAGGATATTTCAGAAGAGGATGTTGAAACTCCCCTTGTGTCTAAGTCACCTGAAATCACTAACATAACCCCTCCCTCATACCCTCCCAAAGTAGAACCTGTCATTTCCCTCAATGCTCTCGCTAGCTTTTCCGCTCCCCAAACCCTCAAGTTAATCAGTTACATCAAGCATCAGAAGGTCATCATTCTGGTTGATAGTGGAAGCATCCATAATTTTATTCATCACCGCATTGCCCAAGAAACTCATTTCTACAACCATGTTGTCAACAATTTCCAAATCATGATTGCTAATGGTGGTTCCATGAAATGTGGAGGGCACTGTGAAAATGTGCGTCTCCAAATCGATAACTACCACCTAAAATCCCATATGTTTTCTATCGACATGGGTGGTTGTGACATTTTGTTGGGTGTCGACTGGCTAAGAACTTTCGGTCCCATTCTCATGTATTTAAAGGCATTAACCATGCAATTCGACCAGGAAGACCACCAATATAAATTCCAAGGCATCATTGTTGGTTCACATGAGGTCATTAGTTCCCATCTCATGGAAAAGTTGCTCAAAAAGGTCATTCTGGTGTCATTTCCCAACTCCATGCCATCCAAGCAACAGAGACACCCCCGGTGTCGCATGACCTCCAAGCTCTCCTTTCCAAACATCAAATGGTATTTTCCACTCCCCAAGGTCTTCCTCCTTCCTGTGGTGTTCATGATCATTCCATTCCCCTTGTACCTGGAAGCCTTCTTCCTAGTATCCATCCATATCGCCACCCCTTTTCACAAAAAAATGAATATGAGAAAATTGTCCAGGAACTCCTTAATGCAGGCATTATTCGCCCTAGTATGAGCCCTTATTATTCTCCTATAGTCATGGTCCTGAATAAAGAAGGTTCTTGGAGAATGTTTCTTGACTTTCGTTCCCTCAACAAATTGACCATTAAAGACAAATTTCTCATTCCTATCATTGATGACCTCCTGGGTGAATTGAGTTGCGCTCAATTCTTTACTAAACTTGATCTTCGCTCAGGCTATCACCAGATACATATGAAAGAGGCAGACATTCCCAAGATGGCCTTTTTCACTCATGAGGGCCACTATGAGTTTTTGGTCATTCCCTTTGGCTTGTGTAATGACCCCTCCACCTTCCAAAGCCTCATGAATCATGTCTTCCATCCCTTTCTCTGTCATTTTGTCTTATTTTTCTTTGATGATATCCTCATCTATAGAAAAACCTAGACATACCATCTTACTCATGTGGATCAAGTTCTCCATCTCCTCTCCCATCACCAACTTTTCCCAAAACAGTCTAAATGTGCTTTTGGTGTCTTAGAAGTAGAATATTTAGGTCATCTGGTTGGCAAGGATGACATCAAGGTGGATCTGAAAAAGATTGAAGCTATGCAAGACTGGTCACACCCAAAGACTCTCAAAAGCTTGCATGGATTTTCGGTCTTAACACGGTATTGTTGTAAGTTTCTTAAGAACTATGGAAAGATTGCAACACCTTTCACTGCTCTCCTAAAAAACAACTCTTTCACTAGGACTCCAGCTGCTTCTCAAGCTTTTCAAACCTTGAAGACGACCATGTGCACCACTCCAGTTTTGGCCCTTCCTGATTTCACAAAGACCTTTGTGTTGGAATGTGATTCCTCAAGGAAAGGAATCAATGTTGTCCTTATGCAAGAGGGTTGACCTTTGGCCTTCACCAACAAGAAAATGTCTGACAAGAATCTGGGAAAACCCATTTATGAAAAGGAAATGTCAGCTATTCTGCATGCCATTGATTTTTGGTGCCCTTATCTCTTGGGGCAATGCTTCCAAACTAAGACCGACCATCAAAGCCTCAAGTACTTTATAGAACAACGCATTTCCTCCAGGAGAAACAAAAATGGGTGACTAATCTCTTTGGTTATGATTATGAGATCATTTACAAGAAGGAAAAAGACAATGTAGTGGAAGATGCACTGTCCTAAAAATATGAAGAAGAAGGATCCATTTTTTCCGTTTCCTTCATTGTACCCGATTGGCTCCAAGTTGTGCACCAGGAATGGCTTCAAGATCCCAAAAGTTTGCATCTGATCCAGCAATTGCAGACCAAGGCTTCGGCTCCCCCAGGGTACTCTTGGCTCCAGGATGAGCTTCAATACAAAGGTCGTTTGTAGTTAAGTAAACAATCAAAGATTAAATCCATGGTACTTTCTGAGCTTCATACTACACCCACAGCAGGGCACTCAGGGTTCACCAAAACATATGACAGGGTCAAATGTTCTTTTTTCTGTGATGGTATGAAATAGGACATCCGTAATTTTATCGTTGAATGTGAGGTGTGTCAATGCAACAAGGGAGAAACAGTCAAATCTATGGGCACACTACAACCGCTTCCAATTCCACCTGCTATTTGGAAGGATATCTCTGTGGACTTTATTACCGGCTTACCCAAATCAGGGAATAAATCAGTCATAATGGTCGTTGTGGATCACCTTTCCAAGTATTCTCATTTATGCGCTCTTCAACACCCATTTATTGCATCCACGGTGGCTCAACTTTTCATGGACCAGGTCTTCAACCTTCATGGCATGCCAAACTCTATTGTTTCTAATCATGACACAAATTTCACAAGCAATTTTTGGCAAGAACTGTTTAAGCTACAGGGCACCCAATTGCATCTCAGCACAACTTATCATCCCAAAACTGATGGTCAAACGGAAGTTGTCAACAAGTGTTTGGAGACATATCTAAGGTGTTTTTCCTCTGAAAAACAACATCAGTGGGCTCAATGGCTACCCCTAGCCGAATGGTGGTACAACACTTCCTACCATACATCTACTTGCATGACTCCTTTTAAAGTGGTATATGGACAGAAGCCACCTTCAGTTATCTCATACTTACCGGGTACCTCGAAGGTCCAGGGGGTTGACCAAACACTTACAGTTTGAGAGGATGTTCTTCATACCCTTAAAGAGAACTTGGTCATGACACATAATTGCATGAAGCAACAAGGAGATCAAGGTCACTATGAACGTCAATTTGCAGAAGGGAATCAGGTGTTTCTACGACTGCAACCATACAAGAAAAATTCCCTCAAGGATGAGAATTGTCAGAAGCTATCACCCAAATTTTATGGTCCTTATATAGTTCTCAAGCATGTGGGACAAGTCTCATATTAGTTATCTCTGCCCAGTCAATCGAAGCTACATCCAGTTTTTCATGTTTCATGCTTAAAGAAGGTGATTGGAACTAGGTGCCAAATTCAAACCAACCTTCCCAAGTTAGCTGAAGAAGGATCCATTTGGCTACAACCAAAAGAAGTTTTGGACCAACGTGAGCATCGCCTGCATTAGATAACCATCAAGGAAGTGCTATTCCAGTGGAAAGATACGACTCCAACAAATGCCACTTGGGAACCAACTACCATTCTGCAGCAGTTTCCGCATCTCAAGCCTTGAGGACAAGGCTATTTTTAAGGGGGCAGACATGTTAGGGTCCTAACCCGCACATAGGTAGATCAATATATTCAGATGTAATAAAGGTCAATATTAATAAGGACTATCAATAAAATAGAATAAGGAGGATGTAAGAAGACCTAATAGAAGCTTTCACCTCTAGAAGGATCTTCCTCTAGATGCTTCTCTTGATAGACATATTTAGTATAAATAAGGGTTGAGGGTATGAAAACCCTGGCTGGGATATTATTGTAATAGAGCGTTGCTCGATTGGAGGTTTCCCCCTCAAAGAGGCCTATGAACATGGATTTCTGAATCAAAGTGTTATTTTTGTTGTTGTTCTTATATCATTTATGTGTTATTGTGGAGATTATGATGTATATATTACTGTTATTTTTCCATTTCTAGCATTTTATTTCTATTCTGCATATTTATTATATCTGGTATCTTGCACAGCTGCAACTATTGCAACATACTCTACCTCAGTGGAAGATAGAGTCATAATGGGTTGTTTCTTTGATTCCCATGCCACTGGTCCAGATGCAAGACTGGAAAGATACCTAGATGTGATTTTCCTATCATCAATGGAACTCGCAAAATCACTATCAGTATATCCGATTAGCTCAAAGTTTAAGCCTGATGTGTATTGGATACCAAAATTAGTTGTTCCAACAACATATCTTAGGATCCTCTTTCCTCCTTGCCAATGAGTACTCTTTGGAGTCTCCATGAATCTGGAAATCAAAATCACAACAAACATAATGTCAGGTCTCGTTGTTTTTAAGTACATAAGGATTCCAACCAGCCACTTATATTGGGTTGGATCAACATATGATCCTTCATCATACTTGCTCAGTTTAATACCAGTTGCCATTAGTCTTGCAGCTGGCTTGCAATTCAACATTCTAAACCTTTTCAACACTTCGATTGCATAGTTAGTTTGAAAAATGAAAATGCCATCATCAGTTTGATCCACTTCAATTCCAAGAAAAAATTTCATCAAACCTAAATCAGTCATCTCAAACTCTGTTTTCATGGCATTTTTTAAAATCATCTATAGATAGATCTCCAGTAAAAATCAGGTAATCAACATACAAACATACAATCAAAATTTTACCTTTCTGGTCTACCTTTGTATACAGAGTTGGTTCACTTGCACTTCTGTCGAATCCAACACTGATTAGGTATTCATCAATCCTGCTATACCAAACTTTGGATGCCTGCTTCAATCCATATAAATATTTCCTTAACTTGTAAACCTTATCTCTGTGTTTATCAATCACATAACCCGGAGGTTGTCTTACATAAACTTCTTCTTCCAAATATCCATTTAAAAATGAAAACTTGACGTCCATATGATGTATGATCCATCTATTCTGAGCTGCAATATCTAAGACCATCCTTACTATGTCAATCCTTGCTACAGGAGCAAAGGTTTCATTGTAATCAATACTAGGTTGTTGACTAAGCCCCTGAGCTACAAGTCTTGCCTTGTACTTTTCAACTTCACCATCTTCATTCAGCTTAGTCTTATAAACCCATTTAACACCAATACTTTTCTTGCCTTCAGGTAAATTGACAAGATCCCAAGTGTTATTCCTTTCAATGGAATCGATCTCCACATCCATTGCTTTTATCCACACATCCTCTTTAGCAGCTTCATCATAACTTACAGGATCATAAGCTATAAATGTAAAATTTGAAATCTGATCTACCTCTTCATTCTGATCATATAATTCTCTTAAAATTCTAGTTTTTTGTCCTTTAAAATTGTTTTTCAATGAAGCTAAAGTAGGATCTCCAGATGGCTCACCACGCTCATGAGTTCTTGGCATTCTAAATTGAGATGGGCTGAAATCTGGTGCTAGCCTTGTTGGACTTATTGCTGTAGGCGTATGTGTATGTGGAACCATCTTTCCATCTTCTTCACTCTACTCAGCTCCATCATCATCTTCACGGGGTAACACAACTCCCTATGAAATTTATTTGTCAATACTTCCATCCCAGGATTCATCTTCTTTAAACTGAACATCTCTGCTGATTACATATTTATGGGTGATGGGATTGTCGATTTTATATGCCCTAGACTCTTCATTGTATCCAACAAAAATACATCTCTTACTTTTGTCATCCAACTTCCTCCTCATTTTTGCAGGTTCATGCGCAAATGCAACACATCCAAAATTTTTGAAATGAGAAACATTGCAAGACTTACCATCCCAGGCTTCCTGAGGTACATGATCCCTCACGATCTTGGTCAGACATCTATTCAAGATAAAAACAGAGCAAAGAACCACATCTCCCCAATATTCATTTGAAATATGCTTCTCTTTCAACATGCTTCGAGCCATATCCATGATGGTTTGATTCTTCCTTTCAGCCAATCCATTCTACTATGGAGTATATCAAGCAGTGAACTGCCTTTTAATTCCATGAAAATCGCAAAATTCAATGAATTCATTCAATTTATACTCACCTCCTTTGTCAAACCCGAGGATCTTAATGTTTCAACCACTCTCATTCTCAACCGTAGACTTAAACCTCTTGAAAACTTCAAAGGCTTTAGATTTTTTTTTCAACAAATACAACCAAGTATTCCTACCGAAATCATCAATGAAAGTCATAAAATAAACATAACTAGTTAAAGAAGGTGTTTGCATAGATCCACATAAATCTGTGTGGACAATTTCCAAAGGAGCTTTTGCTCTGTAGGAAACACTTGAAACAAATTTCTCTCTGTGATATTTTCCAAGTATGCAGTTCTCACAAGAGCTTGTAGGTTGTTAAATACAAGGCAACACTTTCACCATCTGTTTCTTTTGTAACAAATCTAAACCACCAAAATGTAAATGACCATATCTCAAATGCCATAACCAAGATTCATCTAAACTTCCAGCTTTATAAGCATTCAAAGAACCACTCAAATCGTTTCGCATAACAAGTGGAGACATTCTACTCTTGGTCATCTCTACTCTTGCAATCAACTCTTTGCTAGGTAATTTATCATAGATAGTACATACCTTGTTGTTGAAGAACACTCTGTACTTTTTCTCCAACAACTACCGAACACTCATAAGATTTCATTTTAAACCAAGAACAAAGTAAACATCATCAATATTTCTTCTTTGATTGTTCTTAGTGTAAACTGGAACTATACCTTTACCATTGACTGCAACCTTATAGTCATTTCCCAGTTTGACTTCAAACTGAATACTAGTATCAATGGAAGAAAATAAGTCTTTATTACCAGTCATGTGGTTACTGCAACCTCTATCCAAAAACCAAATATCCTTTCCACATTCCTGAGTGACGTTACAGGTCAAAAACATAGGATTTTGATGATCCTCGGACTCATTTATAATATGTGGAGACTGCTTTCCAGCATATTCCTGTTTCTTCAAACATTTGTTAGCAAAATGCCCAAACTTCTTACAATAATAACATTGCACTTTAGTTTTATCATACCTGATATTTTCTTCCAGCCAGGGTTTCCTACAGCTCCCTCTTAAATTAGGAGAATTTTGTTAGGACTTCTGCTGAGACTCTAATTCATCTTTGTTTTCCCTTGGACCAGAAAATCGACCTCCTCTTCCATGAGTATGAAACCTTCCTCTGCTTCTACCTCTGGTAACATGCAGTTGATATTTGAACTCATGCACCATTGATCCTTCTTCATATCTAGATATCCTAGATTCACGAGGAACAAGAGAACCATTTGATTCATCAAATTTCATTAGACTTAAATCTTTAAAATCCTCTATGGGAACAACAACGGGATCAAACTTCTTGGGAAAACTTCTCAACACTTTCTCAATAACTCTTTTATTCTCAACATCATCTCCATACTGTCTGAGATGGTTCACAACACTCATCACTTGAGTCCTGAAGGTATCAACACTTTCATTATCCTTCATCTTCAGATTTTCAAAGTCCCTTCTCAAGTTCTGCAACTTGACTATCTTCACCTTAGACACCCCTTGATAACAGGTTTCAAGAATGTCCCAAGACATCTTCGAATATGCAGCACTAGCAATCTTCATAAAAATGGATTTACTCAATCCTTGTTGGATTAATCCAAGAGCTTTATTATCCTTCTTCCTGTTTTCCTTCAGTAAAACACGATTAGCATTAGACAGAGCCAATTCTGCTGTAGCATCAACTGGCTCGGGATAGCCATCAATAACAT
Source organism: Picea sitchensis (assembly GCA_010110895.2). Classification (NCBI taxonomy): domain Eukaryota; kingdom Viridiplantae; phylum Streptophyta; class Pinopsida; order Pinales; family Pinaceae; genus Picea; species Picea sitchensis. Next base: position 14,771 of record SNQJ01S0272037.1, on the reverse strand, counting down.
AAGTCCACAAATCCTGAGAATGCATAATCATCCTCATCCAAATGTACCAGGAATTATATGACTTCTCGCTCAGAATAGGAACTTGAATTTGAGAAGAAATACTACCAGATGCAACCATTTATAAAAATTGACAAAAATTAAATAAACCTTCACGCAGAAAAATATGAGAATAAATTTTTTGTCACTAATAGGAATAATCTGCAATGAATTAAGAAATTGTCGGATGAAATGCAGGCTCTGATACTAAATGTGAAAATTGAAGGTCAATCGGGGTTCAGGATTAGACGATTACAAATGTCAAACACCAACACACAACAACTCCCGAATCACAAAAAATGTGAATGGAATGTGGGCCCAGTGCTTTTCAAGTTTCGGGGTTTGCAAACCCTTGATTCAAAACAACGTGTAACTTCAATCGCCGAATTGCGAAATGCATACAAACTTTGGGCCCCACTACTTTGGGTTCGAGGTTTTGGGACTAAATAACTCCACGCACAAGTAAACTATGAATGCCGAAATATCAATTTTGTATTTAATCTCTTTTTAAAATCACATGCTACAACAAATAAACTCGGAATAAATAAATGACCGGGTTTGTAATTAGTAAAACCAAAAAAATACTGTGTTTGCTCAAAAATTATTTTTTTATTAGGAAATAAAATGAGTTTACAAACTCAATGAAAACACAAAATATATATATATATACGCAGATCAAACCTTCGAACATAGAATAACCAATTCAATTCAAGAAATGTTTTCAAGCTATCTCACGATTTACAATTTCGACTCTGGTATTTAAACAAAGAAAATTGCCCCTTCGATCTTCTAAAGGATTTTAATCAAGGCGGTGATGGTGTCTTGTAGCCTGCAAAGGTTAAGGTGGCCAGCATTTAAGTTAGGTAAAACAAAATTGTAATCGATGGTTTAATCCTTGAGTCTTGAAGGGTCAATACGGTCACCAATTCATCGTTTGAAAAGAGGCGGTCTAATGATTACTTCCTAACATAGGTGAGGGGAAATATTTAGAAAAAAATATATTTTCATGGGTGGGAGACTTCTCTAGGGGAAATATTGAGTAATTATGTTTTACTCAATATTTCCCCTCACCCCACCTTAAGTTTTACTTGGTATTCCCCCAACTCATATAATTACTCAATATTCTTTGTGGCACCCCCACCCTCAAAATATTGAGTAATTATGTAAGTTGGAGTACTATCAAGAAAAACATATTTTACTCAAAGTGGAGGTGAGGGGAAATATTAAGTAAAACATAAATACTATTCAAACTGGGTATTTCCCCCAACTTAGACAATTACTCAATATTCCCTACTACACCCCCACCCTCAAAATATTGAGTATGTTTTACTCAATACTTCCACCTCCATCCTCACCCTCAATTGAAAATGAAGATAATCAAGTTTGACCTTATCTCATGTACAATAAAAATATAATTATTACTCTCTACTATGCTATAAATAGAAACCTACATAAATGAAATCATTCCACGTCTTCTTTTCTCTATTCTTGTACCTTGATGTTTTTACTTATTAGTCTAAAATCAAATTATTTGATGTCCAGTGAGTTGTGGTCCAGCAATTAATCTGTGGGAGTTTTCCATGGATGGTCAGGTTCTATTCTCAAGGTGGGTGATATTCTCTAAGCCCGAACAAAAAAAATAAGCGGTGTTGTTGTTAAAAAAAATAAAAATAAATTGATACATTTCTTTTAATTGAGAGGTTCTCATACACCAATTTGACCTCTAGCTTTGTTGCTACTTTAAAATTAAATTATTATTATTATTATTATTATGATTATAAGAAACATTCTCAATTTTAATTTTATCTTTGCATTTTCTTTTGAGCATAGTATCAAGAAATTTATAGATTATACATGTATTCTTAAGTGAAAAAGTATTTAATATCAAAATATATGATATTTTAATAATGAAATTACTAAATTAGAAATCACTTATTTTACAAATAAGAGGTCTCATACACCACCAATTTAATGAATTCACAATTCTCTTAAAAAATATCATTATTATTATCAATTAAAAATCATTTCCAATTTAAACTCTTTTTAAAATACTTGATTATATATTTTTTTTCTACATAACAAAAATTTATGAATGATCCATGCATTCCCAATTTTTACTTAGAAACATCAAATAGAGAGATTACCTAACAGGGTCCTCATTCAGACATGGAATCTGAATACTTTTGTTTAAGTTGTTTTTTAGGTCCAAAAGGTTAAAGAAGTATGTGACAATAGACAATGAATTCAGATCCCTCTATAGCTATTGTCGTTCTATTATGAGATATTGTTTGATGTAAAATATTTATTCATTAACTTATTTTTTTTATAAGTATTATTATTATTTTTTAATTATAATAATAATAATCTATATTTAAGGTCACTGCTAAGCTAGACATCAAATTGGTGTATGAGTTAATTATTGTGTCCGAAGTCTTTACATCTCAATATAGGGGGAATGTTTATGTAATGATAAATAACAACCAATAATTTTTTATGAACATTACAAATTTTTAAATTAATTGCATCTACAAGCTCAACCCAATATGGGAGAAATGTTCATGGAACATAAAGCATTAAAATAATAATAATAAATTAATAATGGAAAGTAAAAAAAAAAAAAAAAATTATAATAAAAGATTATGTGAGCTCCTACACACACACACACACACACTACAACTCAGTATGGAGAGATGGGAGATGTCCATGTAACTTAATGCATTAAAATAATAATAACATCTTAGATCCATCTTAACTCTGTATATATCAAGGGCCTACAAGAATGGAATTTCTTGAGGTGAAAGCTTTTAATCTTTCCTCAAGTTTTTCACTCTAAAAAATGTTTTCACCTCGAGAGATTTGATCCCTCTAGGAGCTTGATAAATCCACAATTAAGATGGATCTAGACTAGTTTATTAAATTTAATATATATGAGTAAATTGTTAATTACCATGGGTACCATCTAGAAATGAGGAGAAGAACATGATTATAATGTTGTAATGCCTTTGAGCCTTATGTCAACCTTACCCTATGACCTTACATGACCTTACCTTACCTTGGGTACCATCTAAGGTAGGTAAGTACTC
>SNQJ01S0272037.1:0-11642 GCA_010110895.2 Picea sitchensis | reverse complement strand
TTGGTAGGATAGTGTTTCTTGAGACTATTGATATACATATTTATTTAAAAGAGCCTCAATTGCTTGAATTCTTTAAATATTTTTCTTCTTTTTTTTCTAGTCTCTAGATTGCAGACTCTTTTTAAAGTGTATTGTACTCTAGGCCTCAATGAAATAAATTACTTATAATGAGTTCATAATAAGTATAATTTTGGAACAGATTTGAGCCTTGAGTACTATAGTTGAAATTAGGGGAAACACTTAGAGGTTTTCCTTACACTAGTTATGCCTTACTTACCATGATTGAAATGAATGGAAGTACTTAAGGATTTTCCCTACACATCAATATAACCATATTATTATCATTATTGCATCAACTAATGTCATGACTATATATAATAATAATAATAATAATAATCCAATTATGAGACCCCCTTATTTGTGGGACAAGGGACCTCCTTCACGCACTAATTTGACTGCTAAAATGTAATGAGATAAGTAAAAATCCTAATATATAGATATAGATATAGATATAACTTTTAAAATGTGGAAAAATTAGAAGTTTTAAACTTTAATAATCTTTAGTGGACCATTAGTAAGATATTTTTTCTTTGGACTATGGATTTATATATTTATTTAAAAGAGAATCAATTACTTAAATCAGTTAAATATCACAACTTCAAAAACACTGAAAAATGTGTAAATTGAGACGATGGAATGGAATGTATAGATGTTGCTTTCTTGTTCTAGGTAATCCTGTGATGAAATTCATTATCACAACTTCCCACTTCCACTGAGGAATGGGTAATGGTTGCAACAACCCAAGTGGGTGTCTATTCTCCACCTTGACCCTTTAACACTACAATAACTTAACTATCTACTAGACACTTTCTTTCTTTGTGCCTAGCCAATGATATCGGCTCTTGACTGCTAAAACTATCATCTGATATCATGGGTGTCCTGCATAAGGTACATTGTGCATTTATTTTAAAATCACACCCCTCAATTCAGGACAATTGGGTACATAAACTTTGTTTCTATAAAAGAGAATTCCATCAATTCCCAATTCATAATTTTAAGCTTTCTGCTACATTTTACCTTGCTACAATTTTGTTACCAATTCTATGTACTACAAATCAACTTTTGCAGCCTCAAAAATTATTCCTTTAAGATCTATCTGATACATGCTAATGGCTATAGCATGCATTTCATGCACTCTCCTACTGAGTGCATCATCCACTTTGTTCTTCTTTCCTTTCATGTGCTTAATATCAAAGTCATACTCATAGAGGAATTCTAACCATCTACTTTGCCTAGTATTCAAAGTACTTTGATCAAACAAATATTTCAGACCATTATCGTTTGTCCTCATCTCAAACCTATTTTCCCATGAGGTAGTTCCTCCACTTTTTCAAAGCATGCACTATGGTTTCCAACTCCAAATCATGAGTGGCATAGATCCATTCATCTTGTTTCAATTTTATGGACTCGAAACATATCACAAATCTATTATGACTAAGGTCTCCACCAAGGCTCTATTTGCACACATCTATGAAAACCAAAAAATATTCATTCAGATCTGAAATCTTTAGAATTGGAGCACTGGTTAGAATTACTGGAAGCTCTTTTCACATTCTTTTATGCATTGAAACTTTTTCCCTTCCTTTGCAAGGAATTGATGGGGTGAGCTATTTTTGAAAACCTTGCAATGAACCTTTTGTAGTAGCCATCTAGACCCATGAAGGATCTGACTTATGTCACATTCTTAGGTGTTGTCCACCCTTTTATGGCCTCAATATTTTCAGGGTCCACTCATATCCCTTCTTCAGATATGATATGCCCCAAATAGTGAATTTTGTTTTGATAAAATGAGCACTTGATCAATTTGGAATATGATTGATGTTATCGTAGCACTTGCAAAACCATCCTCAAATAATGCTCATGCTCTTTTTCCGACTTGGACTATACAAGTATTTCATCCAAAAAGACAATGAAAAACTTGTCCAAATATTCTAGGAAAATGTCATTCATTAAGCATGTAAAAACAACTCATGCATTTGATAACCAAAATGGAACCACTGTGAATTCATAATGACCATACCTTGTCTTGAAGGAGGTATTGTTTATGTATTCCTCTTTAATCATTAAATTATGATATCCTGACTTGAGATCAATTTTTGAGAATATCTTTGCATCCTTCAACTGATCAAAGAGATCATCGATCCTTGGCAAATGATACTTTTTCTTTATAGTCACTTTGTTCAACTATCTAAAATCGATGCACAATATCAATGTCCCATCTTTCTTCTTCATGAACAAGATTGGGGCACCCCAAGGTGACACACTTGGTTGTATATACCCCTTCTTCAGAAGTTCTTCAAGCTGCATTTGTAACTCCTTCAGCTCTAGTGTAGTCATTATGTAAGGAGTCTTTGATATTGTCACTTCTCCAAGCATTAAATTAATAGAGAAATCAATATGTCTCTTTGGGGGTAGTCCTGGTACCTCTTTGAACACATCTTCAAAATATTCCAAGACTACATGATCCTTCATATTTGGAACCTTATCCTTAGATGATTCCTCCATATTGGACACAAATATTTGAAATCCCTTCATGTAACACTTCTTCAGTTGCATTGCTGATATTTCCTCGATAGTAATTACCCTAGGAATTCCTTGAACTGTTCTCTAATTTACTTCATCATCCAAGCAAGTGAATGCCTTTTTATGGAAGTCTAATATGGCATGGTGTTGGTCCAACCAATCCATACCAATTACAAAATCATATGATCCCAAAGGAAATATGTTCAAATATTCCTTGGTACTCAATCCATTCATTCCCACTGGACATGATTTAACCAACTTAACAACTTTCCTTTTGGATCCTTTAGTCAGTTGTACTAGCCAAGATTTCTCATGATTGCTTCTTGGAAAATAAATCTTTCCACTAACTTAGGATCTACATAGCTATGACTAACCTCTGAATCAATTAAAATAGTAAATGCATGGTTATTGATCATACCTTCAACTTCAATCATGTGGGATTGAAACTCATTTTGCTTGTTGTCCAGGGATGCATAGATCTTTGGTACATTTCTTCCCATGTCCTCCACTATGTTTTCTTGTTGAACACTGTAGAAAACTCTCAGCTTGTCATTTTTGTGAGGACAATCTCTATACTTTTGGTCTCCCTTACAACCCCAACATTGAATAGGTTCCTACCTTGAACTTTTACCACCTACCTCAACCATTATGTGCTCTCTAAAATATGGCTTTCCTTAAGGACTGTTTCTGAAAAATGGAGGCTTGTTTCCCTTCTGCCTCTGTTCCTTCTTGAAATTGTTCTTGTCCTCCCAATCTCTTTGGAAAGTAGACCTTCTTTTTTGTTGATCATATAATCATTTTTCTATCCTTATAGTTTCTTCCAGAGTCTTGGGATCATCATAATAGATTTTATCACTAATGAAAGATGGCAACCCACTCAGGTACCTTTGAATCTTCGTTGTCTCATCCTTAATGAAGGAGACATACCTCATCAGCTCTAAGAATCTCTTTTCATATTCATCAATAGCCATGTTGTCCAGTTTAAGTTCAAAGAACTCTTTCATATTCTTGTCATAATACCCCTTGGTCAGGTATTTCTTCTCAAAATGCCTCTTGAAATGATTCCAAGTCACATTTTTCTCCCTGAGGTTATGTACTTACACCAACGGATCCCACCACATGGATGTCTTTCCTTTAATATGGTATATGGAAATTATTCGCTCTGTATGAGAATAATAGTTATGCAATTGGAGTTACTTCCTCATGCCTAGCAGCCATGTCTCAACATCTTCATCCTTCTTATTTTATACATAAAAAGTAGGAGGTTTGATATTATTAATTTCTCCTCTCTACTCATCCACCCAAAACCTCCTATGTTTCCTGATAGGGGATGGACTTGAGCTACTCCGTGATATCCTTGATCTTCCTTTCTTCTGAGGGGTCACGTGACTTCCTAATTTGTTGGGGCCACTCTCCTTATCCAACTTCTTTTCAATCCTTTCCAAAATCTGAATTAAATTCGTGTTGAAGTCTTCTTGTTTTTCCTTGGCATTCATAAGCCTCTCTTTATCATCCTTGTGGATCTGGACATCTATCTACAATTTTCTAAGGGTCTCAGCTAGATTTATGTCTTCCTCCCTTTCTCCTCCATGTCCATTGGAGTTGGTTCCTTCCCTATCGAAATGGACATTCAACCCTCTATTTTCACCTTCCTGACTGAAGACTACCATATTATCATCTGTCACTTTTGTACTCTATGTTGACTTTGATCTGACAACTGTTAATTCTGCAAAAACAATGTGCAACCAACAAAACTTTTACAGGCTAATTGTTCTTAAAATATCATGAAAACATGAACCATTATGATTCATTACTATATCAGACTTATTTTCTGCATTTTTCCTGATAAATTGACTGTTCAGATCCAATTTTTGGGTGAAAATTTATATTCTATTGTTCAAGACCTTTCCAAATGGTTGCTTCCATGCTCAAATTTGAGTTTTGAGAAGAAATCTACGATCCTTTAAAACTTGTGATTTTTCTCTGATGTACTTCTTGTGAAGTTGATCTCTTTTATCTGAGATAATGACTCTTGGATATTTGATGGACCCTATCATAAAGTTCCCATGTCTTCAGGACCTATTCCGATGCAGGTTCAAACCAAACGAAACCCACAGGCTTCCTTCCTAACCCCTTTTTCCTTATCTAACACAATTTTCAGGCACTAGCCCTTTTTCCTCATTCGTCAATTGCATGTGACCATGGCATGTGACCCGATGCTATCAGATAGGTGCTTATCTGGAGCCTTGAGAGCTTCAGGGTTCCAGGACTTCCGGCTTCATAATCTCTTGTTATTTCACACCTTATTTCTCCTGAACACCAAATTGGCGAACACCTGAAGTGGGGTGGATATATGGTCCACGACTCCTCAACAACTGACGAATAGGATTTATTACATAGCTACAAGATTCATAAGTTCTAGGTTGTCCATGCTCTCCAACCTTTCATAGTTCTCAGTCTTCATACTGCAACATATGTTTCCATGTACCTTCTCCCAATCAATGGTCGATATTAACTATGACCTTCAGGAGTTCTCGACTCAACACAACTGCAACATAATTTATATGGAGTACCAACTCTCTAGACCTTGGGATCTGGCGCCACATGTTCCTTATAATCAACGATCGAGATATACTCTGACATTTTGGATTCCTTGAGCTTGACTACTTATACCTTGAATCTTCCAAAATGACAAATCTCCAGAATACGAGATCCACTACTGTGTGTCCTTTTTTTATCAATGGTGACGATTTACTATGCTCTCCAAAGATTTAGGAGTATTCATATTTTAAAAAATATTGACCAATTTTAGCTTCTTTTTTCAACCTTCAGGGGCCCCACAAACCATACTCGAGGGAAATTCCATGTGGAGGAATACTAGAAGCGGACACGTGGCCCAATCAGGCCGGTGACACATGTCACACTCAAACTAGCATAATCACTCATCGAAGGGTACATAACTCACTAACACATGGAACACATCTCGTGTGTCTGCATTATCTCAAGTGATTTCATCAAGTCACATCACTTTGGGACTTCAGGAGTTCTGGGACTTCGGAAGATTTTAAACTTTCACACTTCAAATCTTCTAAGTGTCGAACTCTCGAACTTATTAACCTTTTGGGGTCCACATAGTACAAATTTCATTAATTAAGGTGGTGACACATGGCATCCCTCGGTAGGTCCACATCACCCTAAGTGACGTCATCTTGCCACATCATACTCGATGCTTCTGAACATCAAGAATTTCCTGCCTTCGACATTTTCTCCAAGCTACCAAACTGTCAAATTACCGAATTGGTCCACATCACCCCTAGTAACATTACTTCAGTGCTCTAGAACTTTGGGGATTTCCAGCCTTTCACACAACCACAAACCATTCTTCCAAAGTGACGAAACTTTGAAACTTCGTAATCTTTGGACATGTATTCTTTGGAATACATGTTTGGTTCGAGATTTTGGAACCTCAACAGTTATGTTTATATCTTTAAAATGACTAGAGAGTTGAAGACCGAAGGACTTCATTGCCTAACCTCCATGCATATTCTCCTAATCTAATGGTTGTGGGCGATCTGTCTCTCTCTAAACAGATTTAATGAACCAATTTAAATATATGTCCCAATACCATGCCTGTCATGGTTTATCAAAATTTTATACTTCCTGAGCTCCTGAACATAGTCCAAGTGTTATCTTAGCGCCCTTCGAGAACTCTGTACATCAAATATCTCTGGGATTTTTACTCAAAATTCCTCATTCTTGACCCATCTAGGTTCAGTATTGAAACTGTGGGCTCTAAACTTGAATTTTGTCCATTTCGACAACAATTCCTTTCTGAAACTTTTGCTTTCCTAGCCCATCTAGGCTCAGTGTTGAAACCATGACTCTCATACCATCTTGTAACTTCCCTGATCCTTAAGACCCCTGCCATGTAACACTACCCAACAATTGTATATTTAATTCTCTTCTCTGATACTGTCTTGTAATGTCCCCGAACCTCAACACCCTTGTCCGGTAACGCTACCCAACAACTGTATCTTTAATTCTCTGCTCTGATACCATTTTGTAACCCCCCCAACCACCCAGTCTAGGCCATGCTATAGAGGAAACATCTCTGATACACACACACACACACACACATATGATGAATTTATAAACAAACATAACATTTTGTTCATACACATATTCATGTGGAAGCAAGAGTAATACATACATGCAATAAACACATGGAATTATGATAATATTATAACACATGTACAATATACACATCATACATAGAAAAAATATTTGGTACTTATCTTTTAATAGATTACCACGAAATGTGTTTAGAACTTACACAAATATCCTAGCCTCAGACCATGCTTCTCATCACGCTTAGCAGTGGGTCACCCCCAAGCTGGGACTAAACTCCACTAGGCCAAAGGAATCCTAGACTAGGTTGAGGCTACAGAAAACTACACAGTGAAACTGGAAGGATTCTCTCCAAGGAGCCTACTTACGCCCACTGCTCACAGACTTTTATTCCCCATATGCATGTCCTACCCCAGGAATTTGCACCTGTTTTGTTCCATAGTCCATCGACTACTCCACTTCCCTTTCAGGGCTTCAACAACATGTTGGATCAGGAATTCTCAGAGCTCTGTAGCTGGTGTTGGACTCCCTCTAGGAGAAAATCACTTCCCAGCAAACTCTCTCACTTGGAGAGAGTTTCTCACATTCCTAAAAACATCCCTCTTCATGTGCGGGCCTAACAACCCTTTTCTTCAACCACAAGCCTAACAACCTACCTCTTCAATCCACAACAACCCAAAAATTAATTAAATTAAGGGAACAACTCAACAAGTTGCAAAGGTTCACAATGGCGTAAATGGCACTGGTTGCATTCTTGTTATGATCATGCATGAATCTACATAAGGGATGGATGAAATTCAAAGGATGAACTCTTGGGAAACTAAATGGCCAGACCGGTCAAAATGTTGAGAGTCAACAAAGAAAATGGTGAGAATGGTCGGTATGCAGAATCATGAGAGAGCCGACTGGTTAGAGAGAACTCCTATGGAAGGTGGAGAGAATGGTTTGTGAACCCAAACAATGGTGGGAATTCCCACATAAATCTGAATGCATCCTGGTTGACATATGGCTCTCTAGGAGCATGTTCCTCTCCACTTGCAGTTTGTTCCTCTCCCCAAAGGAGCTTAGGATAACTGGGTTTATTTCCCAACTTTAGTATTTTTCAGGAATATAATATTCCCCTGGGTTAATCCCTCCATCTTATCCACTCTTTCCTAGCCTCTCGGCCCCATCCATTTCCTTACCTAGTGGATATTATTCTCCCATAACTCTTTCTCTGTGGTCTATCTACAGGAAATGATGTATTTTATTAATAATCTGAATAATTACATATACAAAATCAGCCCCACTTGCCTTAGCATCTAGGCTCTATGGCGTAATAAAAACATAATCCTACCAGCTTATAATTACTTGGACCACTATCCTATAAACATTGTTACATTTCACAAGGGGCTCGGCCTTCGGGTATTACAAGTGTTGTAAACCTGTACCAATCAACCTGCACCAAAAAACCTGTACTAATAACCTGAACCATGCATCAACCATGCATCAACTTGTGCCTCAACCTGTAATCGACCTGTACCATAAAAAAGTGCATAAACCATGCATCGGCCTGTACCAAACAACCTATAGTCAACATATACCATAAACAAGTGCATCAACCATGCACCAACCTGTACCATGAACAAGTGCATCAACCATGTACCAAACATGTACAAATAACTTGTCACAACAACCTGTCCAAAAAACCTATCACAACAATCTGTCTCATCAATCTTATCAACCAAATTAGATCAACTCACCAAGACAACTCTCAAATATGTGCATGAACCAAGAATAATAAAACAAATCATAATCATCACCAAGATCAATATGTGCTTCTAATAATATACCAACACAAGTATCCTACATCATTCATAAACCATGTGTCAACATTACTACTAACAAGTCCCTCCAACCTTGTACCAAGTATGTACCAATCATGTATCAAATACTCATGTGAATCGTCAATATGTACCAACATCATCAACTGTATACCTCATGTATGTGCTGACTCATCAACTACTTGTCTCAACCATGTACCCAACATGTACGTGAACCAAAATCCCTCATCCATTTCATCATCCAAATCTGATTTGTAACTTTGTACTAGACCTATAATGCATAAATATCTGAAAATAGTACACAATGTTATTCAGTCTCTTTATGCAATTCCTCTAGGTTTTACTACTTGGAACCTATCTGAAAAGGATTTATAGAAAAAATGACATACCCTATTGAATTTTGTCTTATTCTAGAGAGAGAAATTGTAGAGCATGCCCTGCACGTAATATTTGTTGTATGGATCTAAAAATTGTACATAGAATACTATAAACTGTAATCTAACCAATACATTTTTTCTTATTGAATTTGGATATGTTATGAAGAATTTATGACATTTTTACCTAAAAAAACATGTTTTAGACTAGTTTCAGGACTAGCCACAAACCTTATTTTCTATGGAGTGTAACTACAAAAATGCAACTACCCACAAGATAAATTTTTTATCATAGCTACTTGGATATGTTTCCTCAATGACCTCCCAATTTCACATTCTGAATCATTCCAGAAAACAAGTTATTGCGAAAATGGTGATATGACCTGTCAATAACATACCCTAGAAAGCATCATCAAAAAACTTTATCCTCCCTTCAATTTTGGCCTTCTTTATTTCACCTTCCTTCTGAAATTTGGCTTATATATCATTTGTTTACCTCCATCACATGTATATATTCAATATTCTCAAGTGTGATTAAAATATGAGATCCTTTCCTCTTATTTATACTTTCATGTAACTTCATCAAGGGGTTACTTTTAACCATATTAACCCACTTTTCTTATTTTAGGTTTAACCCACTTCTAACCACTTGTCCACTTAGTAATTTCTCCATTAAATTTATTATTTAAAACATTTATTTTGTATCTATTTTGACTTATAGTACACACATCACTTCACTTTATTATTTACCTTCTAACATCTCTTAAACCACTTTCCTTATTTTAGGGCTAACCCACTTCTAACCACTTGTCCACTTAATAATTTATCCATTAAATTTATTATTTAAATAATTTCTTTTGTATCCACTTTCACTTGTAGTACACTCTTCACTTCACTTTATTATTTAAATAATTTCTTCTTTGCAACCACTTTGACTACTTTGACCTTTTGGGGCTTCTAGATGACTCATGAGGGTTATCCAATTTCACATGGCCATAACTCTCTAACCATGATGATTTATGTGATGTTCCGCATACCACCAGAAATGGAATGAAATGCACTATCCATCTAGAATAGTCTTACCTTCAAATATATTAAAACTCATACCACTATACATAAAAAAAGATTGGGTCCACTACCCGAACATTTGTGGTACCAGAATTCGCTACCGGACTTTCTTCAAGAGTTGACATCAATGAAAACCAACCCAAATAATCAACGATCTCCCCCTTTGGCATTGATGGAAACACTCTGATGCAATACTGAAGTCATATCACTCATGATACCCCTAGAACCATGCCTCTGTTCTCTTTCTCCATGCATTTACCTTTGCATCTGACAAATCTCTACGCCTTTGTCATCAATGGAAAAGTTATCTTTCCATCCGGGGTTTCTCCCCTTAACTAAAATTTCCTTGGGGATACTCCCCTTGACTGAAATCTTATTGAAAATGATCCCTTTAATGGTGCTTCCTCATGAAAATCTAGTACATATAAGATAAACATTTAATGCAATTAAGTTTGGAGTAGAAATTACTCTGAGTCTCTAGCAAAGATACTTAAAGGCTTCCCTTGGAAGTAGTTTTGTAAATATGTCTGCCAGATGTTCTTTTATGCCCACATATTCAACTTTGATGTTCTTATCTGCAACATGTTCTTGTAGAAAGCGATACTTTATCAGAATGTTCTTTTTCTTGTAGTGCATCACCAAGTTCTTTGAGATACTAATGGTGTTTATATTATCACAATATATTCGAATGGGATCATCATACTCAACGTGCATATCTGTCAGAGTTTGTTTCTTCCATAGAACCTGTGTACAACATCCTCCTACTACAATATAATCTGCTTTGACTATAGATAAAGATACTGATGATTGTTTCTTTCTTAACTAAGATACTAAACACTCACCCAAGTAGAACGTTGCTCCACTGGTGCTTTGTCGTTCATTAATGTAACTTGCCCAATCTGAATCTATGTAGGCAATAAGTGATAGATCCTTTCCTTTTGGATACCATAATCCAAACTCTTATATTCCTTTGAGATATTTGAAAATACCCGTCACTACTAAGACATGTGATTCCTTTGGTGCTTCTTGAAATCGTGCCACCTGTCCAAATGCTTACATTACATATGGTATGGATGCTATCACATATAGTAATCTACCAATCATTGACATGTATTGCCTCTGGTATGTAGATTTTGAATCATCATATTTTCTCAACTTGCAACTAGTTTTCAATATTCCATTCTGAACCTCTTTAGCACTTCTCTGGTATACTTAGTCTGAGAAATAAAAATTCCTTGGTTTCTTTGATGTTTCTAAAGACCCATAAATAAGGATAGTTCTCTGAGTAATGACATTTCAAATTCATTCTTCATATCTTTTGCAAATTTATGGCTTGATGTAGAAGTTGTCATCTGCACTTCCTTTTCTGAACCCTGCCTACTATATTTATTTATCTAGTCTAAAGTACCATGCTATAGGAGCAGATTTTTAAATGTATAATTTTTCTTCAAGTTCCCCGTTCAGAAAAGATGATTTCATGTCCATATCAATCCATGTTATTCAATACTCTGCTACACAATTGTCCATAGTGTTATCACTGAAATTTCGTCCGCACAGGGCGACAAGAACTCAACATCATCAACACAGAAAAACAATCATCCATGGCACAAGGATTAACTCCACAGCACATCAAAAGGGCCAAAACTATACAAAGTTGGCTAAAAAG
>SNQJ01S0272036.1:0-11688 GCA_010110895.2 Picea sitchensis | reverse complement strand
GTCTGTTGATCCTCCTTCTTCTTCAAATACCAAAATGGAAAAGATGGCCAAGATGTTGGATAGCTTGACCTCGGAAATGTCAAAACTAAAAATTCAAAGTCAACAGCCAATAAGAAGTAAAGAGCCTAATGCTTATGCTCCCAGGAATCCCAATGCATTCCCTTACAGAAGAAACAACCAGCAGGTCTAGATCCTTCAGAGAGACAAGAATGCAGCTGATGACCAAAGGATCAGGGCCCCATTCCAAAATGCAATGCTAGAAGAAGAACAGGAGCTATCTCATGACGAAATTGAAGAAGAAGATGACATCAATTGCTTTGGGGATGAAAATGATTCCTCCTTTTTTACACAAACAGATTATGAGGCCCAGATGGACGATCAGATTCATGAGGCAAGCATTGAAGAATCTTTTTATCAGATAGATGATCATCAAAGTTACAATTTAAGATCTAAGACTGTTGCTCCAAAGCCATTGCTTGCTGCTCCCGGGAAAAAGAAAGATGTTGCTTCCAAGCAGCCTGCTGCTCCTGTAAAGTAGACGTCCACCCCTGCAAAACAGCAGCAGAAACAATTGCAGCCCCAAGCCAAAGAACAAGTCTCCCTCAGAGCTCCTCCTAACAAGGTAAAACCTTTCGATAGATTGTCATACTCATTTAATTTCGAATCAGAAATTCAGAAGGTGAAAATACCTATGCCATTGACTGAACTTATGAAGAATGACATATTCAAGTCTGTTATCCTGAAGTCCCTTCAACCAAAGACTCCAGTTATTGATTACGTAAATCTTCAAGATGACAAGCCCACAGTGACTATAGGACCTATGGTAGAAAACCGAGACGACTCTTGTCCACCCTTCTACATATCCCTAAATATCCATGACAAGATCCTTCACAACTGCTTGCTTGACTCGAGAGCGTCACACAATCTTATGCCTAAAGCAGTGATGGATGAACTTGGGCTTGACGTCACAAAACCTTACCATGATCTCTTCTCTTTCGACTCTAGGAAAGTCAGATGCCTCGGCCTCATAAAAGACCTTGTCATAAACCTTGCCCAGCTGCCAATGAGAAACATGGTAATGGACGTTGTAGTGGCTGATATTCCACCCAAGTTTGGCCTCCTCTTTTCGCGTTCATGGAGCAAAAGGCTAGGAGGTACCTTGCAGATGGATCTTTCGTATGCCACAGTCCCGGTTTTTGGAGGCGAGCTAAAGAGAATTTACAGAGAAAATCATCTTGCCTACATCATTAGTGATGGGAAAAATTCTATAAACCATCTGATTTATGCTTTAGACACAAACTTTGGATCATGCATTCTGCAAATAGATGATTCTCAGTCATCTCCTTTACAGCTCACAAAGCCTACTTATCAGCAGACTGATGGGAAGAGTACTCCCGTGTGGACCATGTTCTTTGATGGAGCCAGCACCAAAGACTCAGCAAGTGCAGGTGTAGTTTTGATTTCTCCTTCAAAAGAGGCTATGCATTTGTCTTTTAAGCTTGATTTCAAAACTACTAACAATATAGCAGAGTATGAAGCTTTGCTATTGGGATTAAATTCTACCAAGGAGATGGGAATTAAAGGACTAAAAGTGTTTGGAGACACGGATCTCATCATACAGCAAGTGAATAGTACTTTCCAAGCAAAACATGTCAGATTGAAAGCCTACAGGGATGAGGTATGGAAAATCAGGGACTCATTTTCCATTTTTTACATTTCTTATGTACCCAGAGCTATGAATCATCTTGTTGATTCCCTTGCTATCTCAGCCAGTATGTTTATTCCTCCCATGCCTCCGAGACTAAATTATGAAATCCAAGTCAAATATAGACCATCCCTGCCCAACAATATTAAATATTGGAAAGTTTTTGAAGATGATGATGAGCTTAGTAGATTTATCCAGGTGGTAGATGAATTTTCTGATATATATATTGACCAGAAAAATCAAAATGTAGAGGAATCCAAGAAGCCTAAGCTAAAAAGAAAAATGGGTCAACATGATATTGTTCAGCTGCCCAACAATTATATACCTCGGGGTTTGGTGCCTCTTGAGAAGCTTTTCGATCAAAACGATATCCCCTACAAACCTAATAAGAAGGAGAAAGATCCTGCTGTCCATGAGCACAATATAGGAAGCCAAAATCATCCTCAATCCATAAATTTGTCTGCTGAATTAACCGCTGATCAGAGGTCTGAATATTGCAGCATTATGAAGGAATTTGCTGACGTTTTTGCATGGAAATACAGTGATCTGAAAACCTATGATCCTAAGATCATTCAGCATAAGATTCCCCTTGAGAAAGACACCATCCCTTTCAAACAAAAACTGAGGCCTATCAGTCCTCTCCTATTGCCTGTAATTGAAAAAGAAATCAAAAAGCTCCTTGATGCCAAAATTATAATTCCTTTAAGATACTCTAAATGGATCGCAAA
The DNA here is from genome assembly GCA_010110895.2 of Picea sitchensis. Classification (NCBI taxonomy): domain Eukaryota; kingdom Viridiplantae; phylum Streptophyta; class Pinopsida; order Pinales; family Pinaceae; genus Picea; species Picea sitchensis. The sequence goes on along the minus strand of SNQJ01S0272036.1, from coordinate 9,255 downwards.
TCTAGTAATAGTGAGAAAGAAAAATGGTGAGATCGGGTTATGTGTTGATTTTAGAAACCTAAATAAATGCTCAAAGAAAGACAACCATCCCCTACCCAAGATGGAACATTTGTTGCAATGAATTTCAGGGGCCACTGTCATGTCTTTCCTAGACGGCTTCTCAGGCTATAACCAGATTTCTGTACATCCTGATGACCAAGAAAAAACTGCCTTTACTACTTCTTGGGGTACCTTCATGTACGCCAAGATGCCATTCGGGCTAATGAATGTCAGGGCCACTTTTCAGAGGGCCATGGACATAGCTTTTGTGGGAGAGAAGGACAAGTTTGTCCTCATCTATCTTGATGATATCACAGTTTATTCTAGCAGTCATGAAGAGCATATGAAGCATCTGAAAAGAGTATTTTTGAAATGCAAACAGTTCGGGATTTCGCTAAACCCCAAGAAATCTCAATTTGCTCTCAAGAAGGGTAAGCTCCTAGGCCACATCGTTTCAGCGTAAGGAGTGAAAATTGATCCAGCTCGGGTGGAAGCAATTCAGAGGTTGTCCATACCAAGGTCAAAGAAGGATATCCAATCTCTACTCGGTAAGATAAATTTTGTCAGAAGATTTATTCCAAATTTCGCTGAGTTAGTGAAACACATAACCTCTATGCTAAAAAAGGGATCCGAGATAAAATGGACAGATAATGCAAGAAGTTCATTTCAGGATATCAAACAGGTTATCATGGAATCCCCCACTCTAATAAGTTCGGATTACACCAAGAACTTCTATATTTTCTCTTTTGCTTCCTATGACACGGTGGCAACAGTCTTGTTACAAAAAGATGATGAAAGTCTTGATCACCCGGTGGCCTTTTTCAACAAAGCACTTAGAGATGTTGAACTAAGGTATGATCCTATAGAAAAACAAGCTTATGCTCTCATTAAGTCATTAAAAGCTTTCAGAATTTATATCCTCCATGCAAAGGTCGTCGCCTATGTTCCTTCAGCCTCTGTGAAGGATGTATTGACTCAACCTGATATTGATGGAAAGAGAGCTAAATGGATCGCAAAGCTGATTGAGTTTGACATAGAAGTGAAGCCCACTAAACTGATAAAAGGCCAAGGCCTTGCCAAGCTTTTGACAGAAGAGAACTGCGATCTTTTGGACATAAATTTCATTGGGGAAAGTTCAACAGGTTTGCAGACAGGGGTAACAGCGGAAGAACAACATGGTAGCCATCAGGTGGCCGAGCATTTGTCTTCATGTGAGTGGTATTCAGGTATTATTCATTTTTTATAGAAGTTGGAGGTTTCTCCTTAACTTAGCATGACTCAAGCTCGAGCCCTTAAGCTCAGAGCAATTAAATTTTGCATTAATAATAATCTTTTGTATTAGAAAGACCCTACTGGTTTACTACTAAGATGTTTAGACAAAGAAGAGTCAACTGAAGTCATGCATCAGTTTCATTCAAGTATTTGTGGAGGCCATCATTACTGGAAGACCACAGTGCTGGAGACCCGCGACTCATAGATCGAGGGTTGGGTATTGTTGGACTTCTTTTTCAGATGTGTGCTTAACTGTGAAATCTTGTGATAGGTGTCAAAGATTCACGGAAAACAACAACTAAAATCTCTACCCTTGAGACCTATTGTAGTGAATGGTCCTTTCAGTGATTAGGTTTAGATTTCATAAATGAGATTAATCCTTCATCTAGTTGTCATCATAAATGGATCTTGGTATCCAGTGACTATTTTACAAAGTGGATAGAGCAATTCCCAAATGCCACTCGTGATTAGAGTGAGAACACCATGAGGAACATATTCGGTTGCCCCAAAAGGCTAGTGACAGATAATCGGCTATTTCAAGTGCATTGGATGACATAGTAGAAATGTGACATTCAATTTCTTGTTAGTCACTCTACTTCCTACTACCCTCGAGGTAATGGCATTGTCAGTGTCGATAAGAGTCTAGTCATAATCATCATAAAGTTGTTGGAGGAGAATCAAGAGAGTTGGGATTCTAAACTAAAATTCTCTCTGTGGGACGGGTAACTAACAAGGAAATCCAGGCGCTCCTTCAAAGCCCGGACATAGCCCGATGCCATTTTCCCCAGTAAATAGTTTTACCCGATTGGCTAAGTTTTTTTAGGAGGAACAATCTGAATCAAATGATGTGATGAGAATAATGCTTGACTTGGTAGAGTTGCAGCAAGTCAGAGAACAGTTGGTGGATAAATTAGAATCTCATCAAAAGAGGATCAAGGATACTTTGATAGAAAAGAAAAGGTGGATGACTTTCAGGTTAGTGACTGGGTTCTGAAATGGGATGCCCTCAAACAAGATAAAGGCAAGCATGGCAAGTTTGATTCTTTGTGGACCGACCCTTCCATGATAACTCAAGTACAACACAACAACAACACCTTCATTGCACTTAAAAGTCTAGAAGGTGAAGAGAAATGTTTAATTAGCCCAGTCCAATGGGCATTTTTCTGAAACTCTGAAACACATCCCTAAGACTTGGCAATGGTATAATTTTTATTTTTCAACTTTGTTTTTCAAAATAACTCCTTGGTGAGCACTAGTGAATGAGTTCGAATTTTAAGTTTTGGAAAGGTTTGGTTACGTGGTTCTTGGGAAACCTCACAGAGAGGCTTTCACCCTCAATAGGAGCCAATGTTATATATAAAATGGTCAATTGAGATTTTATTTTTAGGTGATAGGATGTCTTTAAAGGCACTTTTAAATTTTTAAAAGTTCATTTCTCAAATCTTTACGCATGTAATAAAGTTTGAAATAGCGTTGTTTAGTTTTTATTTGATCTAGTTCAAATCTCAGGTTTTGGTGGCTTAGGCGGACATTTAGATTGTTCATTAGCCACCAAGCCTTAGCTTTGAGGCTTAAACAAAGGAATACGATTGCCATTTTAGCCACGAATGTGACGAGGAAAAGAGCCGACCGCGTCCTATCACCGCGTTTCAACCGTCGGGTTCAACATTTTATGATTTCAATAAGCCACTGAAAAGACAGGATAACGAACCGTTCACGACCGGATGTTGACCTCTGTATGATATAAGTGAATCTTTCCAGATCATTATATCAATAAGCCATGTGCTTACGTACCCTCCATTATTACAGTTATCCACCATGAGCTGGCACCAAATCATCAACCATTCCGCCCGCATCTCTTGTAGTGAAATGCACGTTCTAAAACTCACCCAATTTTCTCATTTCTATCATAGTCGAGCCGACTTTCGCTAATTCTACGTTGTGTAACTCTCCCCAAAAATCTGTTCCTTCGATCACATGTGTGTGAAAACATTGTGGAAAATGAAGAAAGGAACATCAACCGGAAGATCTCCGCGAGATCGGTTACACAAATTTACCCAGTGTCATGTTCAAAGATCACGGGGTGTTACAATTTTACAAAAAATTTATGAGTTTTCCTCTCATCCAACGGTGGCGAGAGGCCTTTGCCCTCAATTTGATGGAAAGAAAGCAATCTTAGAAGGATGAATTGAGATAGATGAAGCCCTCATAGCTTAAGTGACAGAGATTCCCATGACTTGAGAGAAATGGTTTAAAACTATTGTTACTAAGAATGTTGAATTCAGGTCTTATTGGAAACTAGAACACGGGGGTTTGATATGGAAGAAAGATATTCCCTATATCTTTCCTTGAAGAAATGGCAGCAGTTATTAAAAACCATAATGGTTTATGTAACTTATTGAAGAATACGATAGGGTGATGATTTACCATTTTTAAACTTATAAATCATTTGAGTGGTAGAAACCCACTCAATCTTCCCTATTTTCTCCATAGAAGTTTATCCAAGATGGCTCCTCAATTCGAGCAAGCCAAATCCAAGTTGGAGTAGATTATCCCACCATAGTGCGATCAAACTTTTTGGTTTGTGAGTTGTTGCAAAGAAGAGGAAAAGAGTGGAATTACTTCTTATTTTGGAATGATTTCTAGACTGAGGTTCAACCAGAGTGCAAAAAGAGTCCTCATTCCAAAAAAATCCTCCACTCCCATAAGAAGGAGGGAGGCTATATATTGATCAATCAACCCTCTCTCTCCTTCCCCTCTAACACTTAAAACTAAGAAGAAATTAAATTTCCTTGATGAAAGAAAGAAAAGGCCAAAAGGGTATATCATGTTATAAAAACATCATTAATCTTCCTTACACGAACTCGGAGGATGAAGAACACCAAATTGAAACAGGGCACGAAGATTCAATTACCGAGTGAAATTACTGTTTTTTGTGAATATATACAACAAGTTAGCAAGAACCTTCCATCACTACACCTCAGAGAGCAAGGAACCACAAATTGCGGATGCCTCCATCTAGCAAGCGAGTGAAGCAGAATAAATCAAAATAAATCAATAAACTTAAGAAGAATCTAGCCGAGCAAGAAGTGCTAGAAAGGTTAATCAAAACCAGGTATGAAACCATGTCAAAGGGCACAAGAAACATCATCTTTGGAAAGATTAGCCATGAAGAGTGCAGGAGAAGAAAAGAAGGACAAGATTGTAAAAACTACAGCGACATGGAGTAGCTGGGGTTTGAAGAAAAGGTTAGGGCTTTGAGGAAACAAGCTATGTCTTCAAAACACTAGGCTCAAACACATTCTACTCTTGAAACCCTTACTGAGGTGTGATTCAGTTACCAATGAACCAAGAAACTGACCAATAACCCTACAAAATTTTGAGCAAGATGCAGAAACCTAAAAAGATCTGTCCTAAGGAATTTTTAAGCTAAGACAAGGTTATTTTTGAAATTTTACGATCAATCTCGAGGTTTTGATGGCTTAGGTGATATGCTCGATTTATTCATTCGTCACCGAAAAACTTTACCGGTGGCCTATTATTTGTTCTGTCACTCTAGCTAAAATACTTGGTAGGCAAAAAGCTAATGTTTTGACCCAAATTTTCCTTGTTCAAAAGCCTCAAAAATGGTTCCAATTGATGGAAGATAATTAATGACATCCCTTATCAGGTTTGTTTTGGTTTGGAGATGCAATGAACCAAAGACAGCCAATAACCCTACAAATTTTGAGCAAGATGCAGAAGCCTAAAAAGATCTGTCCTAAAGCATTTTTGAGCTAAGACAAGAGTATTTTTGAAATTTTGATAATCTCAGGTTTCAGTGGCTTAGGTGAACATATCGATTGTTCATTAGTCACCAAAAGCAAAACTTTCGGTAGCTAATCGGCCCGAATTCTATCTACTCTAGCTACCGAAAGCACTGATAAGGCAAAAAGCTAATGTTTTTGCACAGGCCCAAGTTTTCCTTGTTCAAAAGCCTCAAAAATGGTTCCAATCGATGGAAGATAATTAATGACATCCTTATCAAGAGTTTGTTTTGGTTTTGGAGATGCTCTACAAGACAGAAAGGTAAAACAACAGTTAGCTATTTTTAAGGATATAAGATTGTTTGACTGTCAACAGGTGTCATGTTCGACTCCTCCTATATCACATGAGATCCAGCAGCCTCGGAAGGCTCACTACACCTGCCAAAGAATCTGAAGAACATAAAGATCCGTCGAAAATTTGAATTGACCTAGTTTATAGGATCTTTATCTACTTTCTTGGGCCAATTATTGATTTTCTGTTTTTGGCAAAATTCGATCCAGTAATCTAGGATCTGGAAACTGTTTGTAAAAGGCTATAAATCCAAGAACATTTGATGAACAAAAGGTTCGATTTTGAGTTCTATAATCCATTGTTATTGTAAAAAGACACTTTCTTTAATATATTAAGCCTACAAGCTTCTTTCATTTGTTATTGTCGGACTCTCCTTCATCTTTGTCTATGCATATGAGTTGAAATCATTCTTTTATCTATGTTTAATGGTCCCATGGTAACTGTCATCTTACTTTTGATTGTCAAACAAGAATCATAAGCATCCTTGGCTAGTTTGTTGACCCATCATATATATTGCCTATGTATGTTCTGGTTAACTGATTGGTTTTCTTATCCATTTGATTTACAAACTTATCTGATAATAGCTCCTAAAGGCCTTGTATTGCATGGATATAGCTAGACTGTCTTGAAGATACAATCCAGTGAGTTAAGATATTCATCTTGATCCAAACCCACACCCATTATTGAGAAAATAGTTACAAAAAAGTTAAGTTACCAGGCATCTCTGAGATACAACCTAAGAGAGTTTCCTGGAGTGATAACACCACCCAACATTACAACAAATTTCGTAAATAACAACATTCCCCACACATCTGGGACGTCAACTATCACAATGTCAATGTGGATTACTTTCTTCGGGTACTCCTTAAGGCAAACTTCCACATTTTCAACTACCCCATGTGTAGGCATGGCTTTAGATTCGAAGCCACACACATTCCTGTAAGGTCGTGTGACTTTCAACCCTAATTGTTGCACGACTTTAAGGGACATCATGTTGGCACCTGCCCCCGTATCTAACATGCAGTTGTTGAGGCTCTTGTTGTTCATTATTAAAGTCATGAAAAAGGGAGGGTTTTCACCATATTGGACCCTGAAGTGATCGGCTTGCAACATGATAGGAGGGTCCATAGGTCCACCTGATTCTTGAAAGAAATTGTCAAAGCATTTCTTAATAGATGGGACCTTAATGACTTCTTTCAGGGGGATGGTTACATGCATCTTAGACAATGCCCCTTCAAAGTCAAAGTTCAAATCATCCCCTTCATTCTTGGACGTCTTAGGGAGAAGTACGTCCAGTGGAGGTTTTGTTTGGTCAGTGGTAGGTTGGTTCATCTTTTTTCTCCTATATACCTGGAACTTTTGTTTCTTTAGCTTTTCTCTTGATTCCTGGTCTAGGTTGTTTATTACTATCATTCTGGCTGACCTGGCTGCTTCTTTCATGGCCTCTTGATGTTCTTCAGTGGTGATATTTATCTGAGGGCCTTCCATGAGATGGCCTATATTGTTCACCTATTGATGGTTGTTATCCCTGTAAGGACATTCATGCTCCCAATGCGCTTCACTGCAGTCTAGGCACCAAGGGTTTTCATTGACAACGTTGGTTGGGGCTAAGGTGTTTGGAACTTCTTGCTCATTCTTTGGTTTATAAAATTGGTTCCCCTTTTGAAATTGCCCTTTGTATGGGACCCTGGGTGCTTGGCTCTAGGATCTTTCCAAGTTGACGATCCTACTCATCATTTGCTCTTGATTTTTTATGATACCACCCATGGAAGCTTGTAACTTTGCTATACTGGCGCAAAGTTTTGAGGTAGGTTCGACATTCTAGACTAACTTTGGCTTGGTGTCCATTTTCCCCCTTGGATTTCCGAAAGGCACAATCTTGGATGAAAGGAGGTTTCCCTCAATTTTAGTAGCGAGCTCTTGGGCTTCTTGGATGGATTGGGGGTTTTTGTCCCTGAGAAGATACCCTAGTTGGCCATTAAAAGACTTGGTGTAGATATAGACAAGGTAATCACCATTCGGATGATGGCTCGTAGGGATCTTTTGTAGCAAAGTCTCAAACCTGGTGTGGAACTCCCGAATAGATTCATTCTCATGTTTCCAAAGGGAATTCAGTCGGGTAAGAAGCATGTTCGGGTCTTCTTTGATACTCCATCTTTTGAGGAAAGCTTCTTCTAGTTTGTCTATGGTTTTAATGCCACCATCAGGAAGGCTCAGGTACCAACGCCTTGAGGCATCATAGAGGGTAGCAAAGAACAACTTCATGACTAGGTCTTCAGCATCATCACTAACGGGATGAAGCTGAAAAAACACCCAGAAGTTGCTCATGTGTTCCTCGGCACTGATTGCATCGGTACCAGTAAATTTAGGCAACCGCTTCTCATATTTGGGTGGCATTTGCCTAGGATAGCCTAGTATGGCTGACATGTCTAGCGGCCTGAAAAGAGTAGATGACCATTGTCTTTGATTGTTGGTTGGGTTCGTTGTATTGGTCCCTGAGCTAGACATGGTTTTTAGAGGAAGGCCCTTTCCAAAAAGTGATTTTACAACAGGAGAGTTCTTAGGGGGCTTTCTTCTGAAAGATGAAGGAGGATTATTGTACCTCTTTGTGGTTTGTGGAGTCGCCAGATAGTTTACTTGAAACTATCAAAGAAAAGGGAAAACACCCTAGTGGAGTCGCCAGGTAATCTTGTCAGATAAAAGACTCTAGAGGCAAGGCTTACTGATAAGTTGTCGTCTTGAGGAAGGTTTGACTCAGTGTTCCCCGAAAACGATGCCAAAACGTTATCGCACATTTTGTAGCAAGGATAAAAGGCTTGAGGTTTGAAGGTCAAACTAGCATAATAGGAACCAATCCCACCCAATGTCACCACAATGGGATGGTTCTTTCTATTTAGGGAGGTGAGGCCCAAGGGAGACGTCCCCGGTGACCTGGGATTTTGAGAAGGCAAAGGATTACAGGATAAAGTAGTTATTCCCCCCTCACAAGTCACCACCGAGCAGATAATCCGGCCAAAGGCCAATAATAAAGTAAAACCCCCAAAGAAATAGACCTGCCTGGAACAAAGCAACAGTAAACTAATATATGCAAGCTAGTTCAATGGGTTAGTACTTCATATAAATAGATGACTATCTGATAAACATATAAGCAATTGATAATAAATATTGATGAAGTCAACGTTTATAAATAGCAATGAAATTATGTCGCTTCTTCAATAAATGATGAAACAATACAACATTCAATGCAATAAATCAATACTTCATTCAATTAATGCCTTTAATCACCATTCTATTGCCTATAATGGAAATAATCTTACATTCATATCTTGTACTCATATTCATATTCACTCTTGTATTGAGATGTGACCTTCGAGAGGAGTGTGCACTAGTCTTCTCTTTCTCTCTCCCTTGGTCTTCAATTGTACTTGATCACTCTCTATCTCTCTTGGAGTTGTTGACCGCCCATTTAGCACCGGTGGTCAACTCATGTGCCATGAAGAGGTGTATCATCAGATGCCGTATTATTGAAGATTCTTGGTTCTACAGGGCTGTGTTTGGCCCAGCACTTATTTTTGTAATTGGAATTTCCACACCCCTGCGTGGGTTAATAATGTAATAGGTCTGCATGAGTCATGTCTAGGTCAGTTACCTTGGCATTAGTTCACTAGGAGAGTTCCTTTCACCGAGGGTTTTTTATCCTTAGGTTATCATTGGGCCTTCCAGCCTTAATGATTTCCCTTGAGTTTTTCCCTCGCACTTTACATATGTCCTCCAAAGTGGTGAACGACGTTCCAGTGGGCTTATGTTTTGGTAACTATATAGGGAATTCATTGTAAATGACCATGC
>SNQJ01S0272035.1:0-11138 GCA_010110895.2 Picea sitchensis | reverse complement strand
GAGTTGGTGCTCTCAACAAGTTGGATCTTGTAAAACAAAGGTAGTAGCCTCACTTTGAGTTGGTGCTCAAACATAGATGATGTACAGAACTTAAAAGACTGCCAATCATTTCGAAGAAGAAGAGGTTTTCTCCCTTTATGGGTTTCCTCGTGAAACTATGTCTCTGTGTATATCTTATGTGTTATTGATTCTCATTATTTATGTTGTTCATATGATGTATAATATTTATGGTCACTTGATGAAATATTAAAACATGGTTTAATAGACTTAAAATTGTTTAAGCATAGTAACAACTCATTCACCCCCCCTCTCAGTTGTCTTAGTAATTTCAACATATCCGTGTCCTCATTTCATTTTAATTTTCTCGTTCGAAATTTAAAGGAAACAATTATTAAAAGACGTTGTACTAGGGATAGAGTAGATGATGGGAAACAATGACTTGTGAATGGGGACAACATTGAAATTTTTTCAAAATGTTTTTGTATGCACCGAGATTTGACTTGGATAGACTTTTCACATGCCTTGACGATATGGGAGGGTTTCAACACTTGACGGAGACCCCCGACCCTTGGGCCAAGATCCGCATAGGATCAATATTCTTCTAATCCGTAGAACTAAAATAGTTCTTTCGGGCCCTCACTGGAAACCCACGAATCTGATCCATAGTTCCTTCATGAAAACCCCACCTACACAACATGCACCAGGCGCGAGCCTTATGTCATCACGCGACCACAACCGGGCCTTAGCGCAAGCGCGTTTCGTGACTCGCGATTTCACGAGTTGTGAGTTGAAGACCCTCGACTCCAAACCTCTGATACATGAGAGGCGATACAGGTATGGCTCCTTTCTCGCTAGCACCTCTATAGGTGACCACCGGCTAAGGCCTAACCCTGACACCCCTCGCAACTTGGGACTTTGCGAGTTGGAGTGTTGAGCACTCGTGTTCCTCCTTTGCGAATCCACGAGACGCAATAAGTCAACAATGGGTTAACTCCTTCCAAGGTGATGCCTATCCACCACCTGTCACTCACTTCCACCTTTCTCTGGGCACTTGTTGTTACACTACCTGTCAACCATGCGGTCCCCACCTAACGGATGTGCCATGTGTTCACGCGAGCTCTGAGCACTTGGCACTTCGTGACTTCTACAGTTGAAAAGAAATTCTTTCAACCTTCGAATCTATGATACGCAATACCTCGCGAAGGTTCTGATCCAATGGTTTTCCCATGACTTGGATCCAACGGTCTGGATCTCCTTCCCTGCTCCTCACAACTTGGGACTTCACGAAAACCTAGAATTTGGTATGCCCTCCAAACTCACGAACCCCGAATTTACAAAACAATCCAACGATGTGGGTTGAAACAAGATCAACGACTCTTATGACCATGATCAACGGTTCACGTTGATTCTTGATATTAGGGTGGTGATTTCATCCAAATCCTAACCACCTTACAGCTCCACTGGATCCTATGGTCCTTGCAATTTCACAATCTCTCCACGGAGAATTCTGACCGCTTGATTCACTCCTCAATGACTTATGCCCAACGACTGAGTGTTCTCCCTCCTGAAATTAATTTCTATTTGATGGTTTCGACTCTGTCTCCCTTTGAACACTTCAAAGGTGTTATCCCTCCTGAGATTTCACTTGCAAACTCAAGCTTCCAAAAAGATTCATGTTCGCACTCCTTGCGGAAAACTTTCAAATAACCTTTGGTTATTTGAGCTTTCGACCTTATGCACTCTTTGCAACAGTAGTCCTTCAACTTTCACCTTAATTGATAAATTCTAAGGCCTCAACCAGCCTGCGCACACCTTGCATGGTTATGTGCTTCTCCTGCATTTATTTTGGTATGAGAACAACGATATCTGTCCTAAGTTTTCTGAGATAAAACTTAGACCCACGTCAACACACACCTTGCGGACGTTCACTGCTCTCTTTGCAGGAATTCTTATGGAGAGAAACAATTGAAACTCATTCTCTTCTCTTTCTAACTTCATACATTCAACATGAAATCATACACACAACACAACATTGAAATAAATGCATAACAGAGAAACAAATCAATTGTAAACCTACCATTTAACAATTGTAAACAGTAAGCATCATAACACCATNTTGAGTCAAAGTTTCATATATTAACTCAAGTGCTCCTGTACATGGGTTCTTCTCTACAGCTCTCTGCTATAGCTCTACAGCTTATGAATTTTGAATGATAATATTGTTCTACCTACAATGATACAAGGGTGAGGGTGTCTATATCCTTTTTCCCTCCTACACTTCTAAACTGACTAATCTACAATTCATATCTACCTACTTTACATTAACAGACTTAAATGCCTATTACATCCAACAAATGAGAATAATTTCTCCATATCTGTTCATATTTTCAAGTCATAAATGTAAGTACGTTTCTCCTAGATATTACATTAATGCTTCAGATTTCAAGATTCAAAATGTTTTCATAAAAATGTGTCCTTTTTGCATCGCACGCGTTCAGTTGTTCCTTTGACTAGGCACATGCTTTGGCTTTCTACGATGCTCCTGCATCAACACTCAAATATCACTCACACACCCACTCTTTATATTCATCATCTGTGTTATTCAAAACCAACACCATACCAATTAGGCCCATGATTTGGGTTGTGGAAAGAAGAAGGCAATAGATGAGATTTTGTATTTAATAATGATTTCATACTAATATTCTTTATGGAGCAAAAGAGTAATTAGATGAGAGAAAAAAACAAAGTGATACAATAACTTGAAGCTTGTGTGATTAATCATGCATTGACATGGTTAGACTAGACGCATGAATTTATGGCATGGGAGGGTTTTAGAACTCAAACATGACTCACACAAACAATTTGACAATCAAACAACATGCCTAGTTCTTATCACCATTAAACAAAGGTAGTTTATAAGTGCTTAGAGGAGGGGGTATCTTCAAATGTACACATGGGATAAACATAGGAAATGGATGAGGGTATTTGATGGTTAGACTGGATGCATACAATGATGACCAAACCATTAAGGCCTGTGTAGAATATAAATCCAAAGAAACCAGGTAAGATAAATCCCAAGCAACTAAGTATGCAAACGAGTTGGTGATGTGAGGATCCCAAAAAATTAATTTCAAATAAAGCACATACATTAAATAAATTTCAAATAAAGAACATGCATTATATAACATGTACACACTTTATAAACATGTACATACTAATAACATGTGTTTTGTGTTTCACATTAAAAAATATTATCTTACTAAATTTTCTATAAGTTTTTACTTCTATATTTATTTTTTATGTTCTTTACCTAGTTAGAAATGTCTATTTTTTCCATAAGTTTTTCTAGTATATATCAAATTTTTAGGATAATGCGGGGAATTCTTTAGGAACTTACATCAAATGAGATCTGATGAAATATGTAGTGGTTTTATGCACATATTCACACGTTTGTGTTGAAATAAACCTTAGTAAGGGTCTTTTAGACAAAAAGATTCTCACATGGAAGAATTTTAAATACACACATGTCTTGGATTATGAGAACATATCATTCAAGTGTAGAATATGTCATCTTCAAAGACATTTACAAGCCCCTTGTTCCCATGTTCGAGTTCATCCTCGTAGGAAAAAAGGAACCAAATAAAAACCTAAGAGATGGAATTTTATAGAGGAATCAAGGTCAGATACCGAGCTTGATCAAAATTAGGTAAATCATGTCCCAAAAGAACCAATTGGGGAATCCACTCCTTTCTGAAGGGATAAAGTAGAATACTTGGATACAAGACTCTCCTTCTTGAGGTAGGTTGTGATATCTAACACTCCTCTAGGTGGAACAAAAATACATCATGAAACTAATACATGCAATTCAGATAAAGGATTGGTTTTTATAAGAACTCTAACCTCCCACCTTCCAACTAACATTTAGTTATCATGGATTCATTTTTAGAGGGGTGGAAAGAAGTTAAAATGAAGAAGAGGAAAAGGAAAATATCAAGGATTATTTTATAAAGGGAAAGAAATGAAATGTACATCACTAATGTGAGTTTAACCGTGTGGAAGTGCAGAATAAACATATAATTGATTTTAATTATATCATTCTTTGAGGACACTTGAATAATGTGATTTTGATTTTATAATGGAATATAAATTGCATTTATTTCATCTTATGAATTTTTTTGTGGTTCTATATAAATAATTTAGGACCTATATGTCATATTCTAGGGACCAATGGCCATGCATAAGGATACAATTTAACCAAAAAACATGCCCTCTATAGGAGGTCAATATACTTAGAGTGGGATATGGGTTCCATTAGAAGGCTTTTTGCATGACAGGTGGGTCTCATACCATGGTTCAAGGGAGAAATCTAGGGAATTATGCCCTAAATTAATATTATTGATCTAATTTGCAACAATCAAGGCCTTAAACCACAACATAGACCCTTTAAAGTGGACCTTTGGAATACAAATGTGATATGGGTGTGATTAGGAGAATTTTCATAGTAAGGATGAGTATCAGAGCCTTGACCATAATCAAGGGAGGTAATAAAGGGCCTTACACCATAAATGGATTTCTAAGGCTTATTAGCCATGAACATGAACTCAAAACACAACAAAGACACTTTAGAGGTAACTTTTTGCCTCTAAGAATGTGGGTACTATTATAGGTTCTTATGCATAGAGGATGGTTGTATTAAGGCACTTTATATGGTCAAGTGGGGGGACTAAATCATGGATATCAACCATGTATCATATATTAATTAATTATTAATTATATCTATCTATCTATCTATCTATCTATCTATCTATCTATCTATATATATATATATATATATATATATGTATGTATGTATTAATTAAATTAAAAACAAAAATAATAAACCAAAAAATAAAAAATAAATAAAAACAACCACATTAAACTTAAAAAAAATGTGAAACTAAATATCATCCATGTGCACCCACTCTAGTTGCTGAGAAAAATCCCAAGAGAAACCCCTATCCGAGGAGAAAGGAGTAGAGAAACTCCCACGACTGATCTGAGTAGGGTGAAACCCCGAGAAAAAATAGACTTGATTCCCCAACTTTAAATTGGACACTGATAGAGGCAGAGGACTCCAACTATTCATCCAAACCTATGGAGATTGAGATCGAGGGCCATTCGATAATAATACCAAGAGTTGGGCACAAGACTATCGAGGGAAAGGAGGGAATCGAAGGCCATCCGAGACTGAGACCGAGACTTGTGCACGAGACTGTCAAGGGCAAGGAGGGAAAGAATGGTATGTTATTTAAGATACCATAACCTTTCTTTCAATGATATCTAGAATTGTTTCATTTATTTGATCTGGATGAATACAGATAAAAACTCATTGAATACATAGTGCCTTCGGAATTTCCCATGATTTTACAAAAAACAATAACCAATGTGCCTTTTAAAAATACAACTAGAAAATCATTTGTATATTGGTTTGTTGGTTGTCCTTGGGACTTAGGCATAGTTTTTATTGGGATAGACTTGCAGGGCCATCTGATACCAATACTGCAACTTGCACGTGAGAGTGTCCCTCGAAATTTCCCATGATTTTACAAAAAACAATAAAAATGACTAAAATAAAATCCTAAGGTGTCCCAAATAAACCTATTCTACCCTAACCCTAACCCTATACTACCCAGGTTATCCATTCATCACTTAATAGTGTATAGGTTCATGTAAGAATTTATCAAGTGTTTCCATAATGAATAAATTTTGTAGTGGTGAGAATGGAGCAGTATTATTGTTGAGGACATGCTCATGGATTTCCTCTCCTTTTGACTCCTCCATCGACTCATCCTATTAAGATACTATATCCTTTGAAAATAGACTAGAACCATGAATCCACAATGCCATCTCATCTTCGCTTCTTCTTACTCTTGAGAGGACTCTAGCCACCTTTTCCATTTCTTTATCAATGCTTTTCTTAGATGGTATATTTTCTATAGTGTGGAGGTCAACGAGTGTTCACTTTTCTTGCTATTGGTGCACTCCTATATATGAATGGGTTTTTTGTTATACTTCATTCCAAACTAGGACTCCCAAGACATAAAGAACATAATCATGTAGATCATGATCCTTAATGGTCACACTAGGAGTCTGGGAACTAGTCTTCTCAAATGCTTAGTAGTCTTGCAATGTCTGCTCAACTGAGCCCCATCCATTATGATTTCCAAAGTTCACAAGATATTGCAAAAGTGTGCATGATATTACCTAACACCATGTATTGTAACTAGAGTATGCTCTAACCCGGCCTATCTAGGTCGATTAGAAACTATAGTGGAAAAGTGACTCAATGGCTTGACTAATTTCTGCCTTTTTGTTGATTCACACCTAGAAAATATGGCCAATTGACTTGGGAATTCATTCAAATATTTACCAAAAAATGTGGTTGATTATAAGATAGGATCAGTCAGTACATCTAAAACTACAGGTGATAGGGAAGGTTGACATGGATTCTCTTTAAGCTTATAATTATAATCCTAGATGACCTATGTTACCTTTTGGCTTCTTTAACATCTCATATTTGATTACAACCTGCTTCATCCTCAAGTCCTTGGTTGGAATTTTTGGCAATACTTATTTCATCCCAGATGATGTATTTCATTTATGTACCCTTGACCATGAACAAAACTCTTTTTAAAAAACAACCTTTATTAAGTAATATGAAAGGGTGGTAGCTTTAAAATTTGTAGAGTTATCTCCTCTCAGCCACATAAAGGAATTCAAGATGGAATGTCTTAGTTGAGGATAGTCACCACTCCCTTGCTATATTCCCTAAGAGGTTATCTTTGGCGGATGCATCCTATAGCCTATAGCTATAAGGTCACCTTCATTTCCATGAAATTTCCTTCCTCTCAATGCTCTCCTCCTACCTTCGATGGTGCTTTATTAACGTTATTTCCTTATATTCCTTTCTCATCCCCATGCTAACATATTCGCCTCATTCCTTCAACGATGCCTTTCTACAATCAATGGTACATGCCCTAACTAATTTCACCTTACAATTAATATTAGTGCCTTCAATGGTTCCTTTCCAAAACATTGATTATATCACCTCACCATCATAAATTACTTTAATGGTTCCTTTTAACATCATCACTTCATGTATTCATTCATGTCACCTCATGATAATTCCACCTCTAATTCCCTCACTAGTTTTAGGGTAGCATTTCCAAATTTCACCCTCCCTCATAATATTTGTTTCCTCTCACCTCTCTTTCCTTCACTAGTTGAACCCTAGTGTGGTATCCTCTTGCCTCTTGTCTCCTCTCTCTTTCACCTTTGCTTGAATTTTGTTCTCTCATGGTAATTGTTGTCATTATCCCTTCCCTACTTAAGGAAATTTGTTAATCTTTATTTTGTAGGAATATAGATTTCTTGGGTAATAAGATCACCACGTTTACAACTCTTATGTCTTTGAAAGGTTAATAATTTCTAGAGAGCATAAAAATTTTAAATCCTTATGTGACATTCCTCTGATGAAACAAGGATTTGTATCATTTTTTCTTTATTACATGGTTCTTTTCAATGTTGTATAGGTGTACTAAGTGAACTATGACATTTTCATGGTATTTTTAAAATTTGGGTCATTTTGCTTCCATTTATTTGGATAATTAGCTCATACTTTTTTTTATTAGAAATGCACACATAGTAATCTATCTAGAATTTTTTTCTTTGCTTAAAACCTCTTACTCCTTCCCATAGCTAGTTTTCATTGAAGTTGAAATTCTTGCATTTCATTTTCCTCTTGCATGGTTTAAAGAGTTGAGTTGAAACACCATCAGTTTCACGACCACTCATTTGGGTAATGACAACCTAAAATCAATCACTAATTAAAATTTATCTAGAAACGTTTCTAGGGCTATTCAAACCCATCTTATATTAGGTGAAGAGCTATGGAATAGAATTGTGAGAATAAAATTTCCAAATATGATAAACAAACATAAAGCTTTGAGTTAGGGAGTGAAATCTAGTTGCTATATCATAGAATTTGGGAAGACCTTCTAACACAAGGGTCAAGCACAAGGTCGCATTGGCAACAACAGATCAATCAACCCTGTATTTTGGGTCTTGGTGTCAATTGTTGACTGTCCCCCCTCTTCTTTTGTATAGCAGGTGGTACCATAAATGCCATAATATTTTAGACTTCCTACCCAAGGTGACACCGCAAGGAAGATGGTGTTGTACCTGGGATCGAAGTTGTCTATAATCACTCAGAATCCTTGGAGGGTTTCCCACTACTCGGTGAGGTAAGTTTCACCAAGACGTTAGTTCATTAATAATGTTGTCAACATAAATTTCCCACCTTCCAAAACTCAGCCCCTTCGCACATCGATCTTGCGATGTTGGATTCCATCACCAACTAGCACTTCTTTGTGAGAAGTTTTGTTTCCATGCTTGACTCCTAGATTAATTAGCATGTGCTAGATAATACAAGTGTGAAAGAGTAACACTATGGTAATAATTATGAGCTTAATGTGATACCAACAAGATACTAGTAATGAAGTAGAACCATTGTACTAATTATGTCTAGCTTTGAGATCAAAGGCCCTAAGAAGGGAGTGATTAGTTTGGTACCAAGTCAGTTGTGTGCATTATAAGATTTTATCCCATTGTAAAAAAATTCAAGTTATTAGTATATTTCTTTGAATCCTTAGGTTTTCCATCGATGATTTTCTTTCCCTTTAGTTTATGATTTCCTTTGTCCTTACTCTTTACTGTAAAGGTACTTATGGATGCTTTACTATTGCTTATAAACTATTTATTGAATCTGTCCTTTTTTAATAATTGTCTACACAACTTAAATGTAATGTTAGTAATCTCCTTGGTGACATTTAAAGTTTCAACAAATTTTTCAAAAGGAGATAAACTCTTCCAGGTAATCACTACCAAATCTTCCTCCTCTATACTATGTACATTTTCTTTCACTTTCTATCTTTCAAAATTATCTAGGAGTTTCTTCTACG
Source organism: Picea sitchensis (assembly GCA_010110895.2). Classification (NCBI taxonomy): domain Eukaryota; kingdom Viridiplantae; phylum Streptophyta; class Pinopsida; order Pinales; family Pinaceae; genus Picea; species Picea sitchensis. The sequence continues at coordinate 2,139 of SNQJ01S0272035.1, read as the reverse complement.
CTCCCACATTGTATTCACATTGGATGTATCTTTTAGTCCCATTGACCTACTTTTGTGGTCATTTGTTGGACATTAATAGCATTATCTTATCTTATCTACATCTCTAGCAATTGTTAACAATTGACCATGGATTCCTTTTCAATTTCAACAAGTTATTTGGGATTGAATCACCCTCTTCCATATTCATTAGAAACAATACAGACTCTTAAGGTAAAAATCTCTAACCTTTGGTGGAAGTTTCATTCATATTATTTAGCCTTGTCCAAACTATGAAAGAATCCTCTGCATCTTCGACTTGTAGCAACTTATCATTTGTTATGGACAACTTTATTAACATCATAACCTCTCTATTCTTCGAGTAAAATACTTCTTTCCCATTCTCATCATGAGAGTTTCTCCTACCCTTTCTTGTGACCAATACTAACAATCCATTGCATTGGAATCTGGTAATCATATGTTTCTTCTAGGCATTGAAATTGTGACCATTGGAATTCTTACTAGGGTTCAACAATATATACAAGAAATGCACTAGTTTTTCTCAACAAATAAATGTCAAGCACCAATGGAATAATCTAACTAATCCCAAGAAATCAAAATTCACCTCCAAAACTTAGTTGTGTAGGAGCATTGTTATACCACCCGACACTATACCTGATCATTCCACATTGGCATCAATCCAACACCACCATTATCTTGTTGGGTTCTAGTAGAAAGTTTTTTTTTTTTTAATTGACTCTAGAAAAAGAAATTGTGTAAAAAGTTCAATTAATTCTGCTGAAATTCTAAATTAGAAACTTTGTGTCTTGAACTTAATTTGAGTACGAAGTACATGGAGATGTATTCATCCATATTTTAGGATTTATAGGTGCATTTTCAAATTATGTTTCTTAATTTGAGTACGAAGTACATGGTGTCACTAGCTAGCTACACTAGAAATAAACCACAAAGATCATTATGGTGATAATGGCATCCATAGGTCTCAACATTTCATCGGGAAGTGACCAATTATCTTTAGCTTTGAGATCAAAGGCCCTAAGAAGGGAGTGATTAGCGTGGTACCAAGTCAGTGTTGTGCAGTATATGATTTTATCCCATTTTAAAAACACTTCAAGTTCTTAATAGATTTCCTTGAACCCTTAGGTTTTCCATCGATGAACTTTTTTCTCTTTAGTTTATGCTTTCCTTTGTCCTTACTCTTTTATATAAAGGAACTTTTGGATGCTTTGTTATTTCTTATAAACTATTTATTGAATCTATCCTTTTTTAATAATTGTATACATGACTTAAATGTAATGTTAGTAATCTCCTTGGTGACATTTAAAGTTTCAGCATAATTGTAAGTAATCTCCTTGGCGACATTTAAAGTTTCAACAAATTTTCAAAAGGAGATGAACTCTTCAAGGTAATCACTAAAAAATCTTGGACTTGTAGCAACTTATCATTTTTTGTGGACAAATTTATTAACATCATAATCTCTCTATTCTTCGAGTGCAAGACTTCTTGCCCATTCTCATCATCATAGTTTCTCCTACCCTTTCCTGTGACCAATCATAACAATCCATTGCAGTGTAATCCGGTAATCATACATTGCTTCTAGACATTGAAATTGTGACCATTGGACTTCTTACTAGGGTTCAAAAATATATACAAGACATCCACTAGTGTTTCTCAACAAATAAATGCCAAGCACCAATGGAATAATTTAACTAATCCCAAGAAATCAAAATTCACCTCCAAAACTTAGTTGTGTAGACACATTGCTATACCACTCGACATTATACCTGATGATGCCACATTGGCATCAATCCAACACCACTATTATCTTTTTGGGTTCTATTAGAATTTTTTTGTTTGTTTAATTGACTCTAGAAAACAAGTTTTTGTGTAAAAAGTTCAATTAAAAATTATGTTGAAATTCTAAATTAGAAACTTAACGTCTTGAACCTTAGAAATTTTACCTCTTTCCTAGAGTTTCCCATATATATTCCCTGTGAATTTACATCCTTAGGGATGATATGAAATATAATAAAACAATAGCAACACTAGTAGATTATATTTCACTTCTTAACAACCCTAATCCACTAGGCAATTCAAGAGAGAAGATATCAAGCTTATGCCACAAGTTTCAACATTATAGGG
>SNQJ01S0272033.1:0-11642 GCA_010110895.2 Picea sitchensis | reverse complement strand
TACAAATGATACTGTGTTTTTTCTCATATACAAATGATATTTTCCCCTTCAATTGATCTACTTTTAAATTTAGCAGTTGATTTACTATTTAAATTTAGTTATTGCTCTATTTAAATTTAGTTATTGCTTGTTATTCTTTGGTTGTTTTTTTCTTCATAAATCTTTGTAATAAATTTTGCCTAATAAATTATTAATATCTTGCTTGCATCAATTTATTCATAATGTTGCCTTCCTTGGATCAACCTGTAGCTGCAATGTTTAAACATCAAGCACTTGATGTATTCATATCTTCATGGATTGCACATACAATTCTGCTACTTGACAATAGATAGGCCTTATTGAAACCTATTTCCTCCTCATTTTCACTTTGGTCCTTTCCATTCAAAGTATTTATATTGACAAGCTTTCACTAGGAAATTGCATCACTGTTTTTGTGTTGTTAGGTTGTGCACATGATGTCTATCTCATTACAATATTATATCAAACTTTGAACACACACAAATCAATAAATGAGCATATATGTATTTTGGTTATAAGAAAGTTACCATTCCGTTTTCTCGGTCTGTTGCATCAGAAGATAGAAAAGTATATGATTAATAATCTGTTGAGTTTTCAGAGTGAGGGTGCCCCAAATCTTGAGCCACTGTCAACCATAAACAATGTTGATGATCCTCTAAGATCATTACTGAATATATGATCATCTTATCAATCTCCATGGATGAATTCTTCTTATTTCATGGCTAAGTAAAACCATTGAATGCAAGGTTCATTCAGATTTTCAATATTATCTTTGATCCCCAACTTGAGATTCTCAATGCATTTATGAAGAAATGCAATCCAACAGAGGATGTCAATGGCACTTTAAATCCTAACACTAACATTTTAAGTTTTTACAGGGGGTGAGATCTGCTAATGCTCTTCACATGGATGCAATAATATAACAGGATGCATGTAGGCCAATAATTTCAAATAAACAATAATCTATTGAGAACAACTCTAAGGATCAAATGCTCAAATTGCCTGCAAAATGGTCATAAGGATCAAGGTCAACCTAACTTTGTCCAACTAAGAGAGGATCAATAATGCCTCATCAAGATGTAAGTGGAATTATGCCCCATCAAGAAGTAAGTGGAATTTCCCAAAGAGAGATTCATATTCAATGAGAGATATAGAGGAGAAAAGGAAAGAAGCATTTGTTTTCAAAAGAATGAGAATTTTTCTGTCAATTCAACCCAAAGGGTAACATAATTTGATCTAGAATTCCTTTAATTTAGCTTGGTTATGGTCATTAAGATTCAAAGCTATGGAATTATGTTATTGAGAATTTCTTTATGGGTTTTATAGGGTATAGATCTGTTAAACAACTGTAAGAACATAAGTGTGTAATAATAAACATGAATCTAGGTTGGAGATATCAGCGTGGCAACTTTAGAAAAATCAGTAGTCACATAGGCTAGAATTATTAGTTTTTATTTTTATTTTTTATTATAATTAAATTCCATAAAAAAATAGTCAGTTTAATAATCCGAGCTTATTGATTGATAAAATGCTCTCCAGTTTTACAAAGCTATGGTATATTTTTCGTATAAAAGAGATTTAGGAAATTTCTCTATCAAATACGCTTTTATGGCCTTATAGTGTAAACTTCAAACTTCTTTAAAAGTGATAACAATATGGTGTCATGAAAATAATTTGACTCACTAAAATTTTCATACTTGTGTGAACATGTTGATGATAGTTATTAGCATATTGTTTTCGTACTAGAAGTTGGTTCCGAGACAACATTATTCCTAATTTGCCTCCTCTTTCCAAATATGTTATAGGTAATAGTATTGGGACTAAAGCCTCTTCTAATCATTTTTCTGAAAAATATCTCTGCTTCCACTACATTGCAAGATTCTTTAAACCCCAAAAGTAAAATATTAAATGTCTGGGTATTGGGAACAAACCTCCATTGCATCTTATTGAATACAACCTGGGATTCCATCACATGCCTTTGAGTGCAAAATGTCTGGAGGAGAACAGTAAATGTGTTCATGTTTAATTTCCCCACAAACTTCTCCATTTTTTCGAAAGCCTCTAGGGTTTCCTCGAACAACCTCCTCCATGCATATTTTGATAAAAGGATGCTAAGGGCCTTGAGGGTTATTTTGTTTTTCTGGTGCATTTCATCGAGCGATTCCCATACTTCATCGAAATCCCACATTTTGGCTAAGATGTAAAGCATTTTTTCATAGGATTGGGAAGTGTGTTGGTAATTAGGGTTTTGCTGGGCAGTCCAATGGAAGAATTGCATGGCCTTTGAGTTGATTATGTGGTCAGAGAAAATCCTCCCCAACACATTTTCTACTAAGGAGTCAGTCAGTGTGAGAATCCTGGATTTCATATAGTTCTATGAAAGAGAAATCATTTTGCCTCGGCTTCATTGTAAAGGCCAATACATTAAAGAATATTACATTGCCACAAGAAGATGCATCATTACTGTATGAGGCATAACAAGTTAGAGAGGGAGAAAATAAATAGATAAACTCAAAACTACCCTTCCTTATTTCTTTGGGAATTACACTATGCTTCTAAGGGGATAGAAATAATTATGAAGTGTACTTATTTGAAGACATGAAAATGGATCGGTAACAAAGGAATCACCATAAAGGGACCGTGGTCGAACAACGATAAGCACATGCTCAATTTACTTCCCACCTCATCTGAAAACATGAAAGTAAATGGAAACAGGTTTGCACCCCTTGGATAATGATAATAGCCACATACTCAATTTATTTTCCACCTCATCTGAAAAATATGCAAATAAAGGGGAACATGTCTGCTTGTTGGGAAAGAAGTTGGGGAATGAAGGAATGATGTGAGCTATTTAGTTATTGCTAGGCAAGGTGCTAGGATGCTTAGGGTGGTCCAATGCATAGAGGTTATGCTCCTGCTTCTACACCTGCCAGAACTTTTGGTCTGCGTCAGATGGAGCCACTTATGTATCGACGTAATAGATGATTCAATCCAACACTGAAATGCTAGGGAAGCCATGTATGTCTTTAAGCTTCATGTCGCTAGATTTTTATTTCTCTATATAACAAAAGGTTTGTTCTTCCCTCCGTAGCATCATTCGTAGTCAAACTAGCCATCCATGCCCAACCACTAGCAACAACCATAACAACAACCTTCGCGGCTCTCCTTTGCATTCTTGTTTGACTCTCTTTTGCATTCTTTCATTCTCAGCTCTCCTTTGAATCCTTGTTTGGATCTCCTTTCCATGCTTGCATTCTTGACGCCTTATGCCTTTGATTTTATCTCTGTTGTTTATGCTTTCGCTACCTCCGCCTTTATTTCTTCCTGTATTAAGGTCTAAATCCCCATCAAAGGTTCGTGGGTTCGAGTCCCATGCGTGTTAACCCTTTTCATGGATATTTTCCTTGTTCTTTCACCTTTAAAACCAACAACCCCTTCTCATATGTAGGAAGAATACATCCCTTGAAGCTTCTTTCTTAAACCATAGTTGAATGCCTACCCTATCCTAATGCCTGCTACAGGTTGGTGGTGGCTTCAAAATCACTGAAGACCTAGAAAAGAGGAAGAACCTTGAAGAAGAAGCATAACTTTGCAAGCACGGTGGGAAGAAGTAGAAGATGGTGGTATGAAGTAAGAGAAGGCAAGCAAAAGATGGTGGGATGAAGATGGTGGTAGCAAAAAGTAAAGATGACAACTGTAGGTGCGCTTAGGAACTGAGGCAGTGGTGAGGTAGGGATCGAGAGGTGCCAAGGGGATGAGAAACATGTGAGGAGGTGGCGAGACATTGAAAACACCATTGCTTGGAATAAAGTGCATACATTGACTGCAATGTATATGTCAGAGAAATAAGGCCATCCAATAAGAATTTAAAGAAACAAAATCATTTATAAACTCTGACAATTGAGGAAAAAAATGACATACACCAGGGTACTAAAGTCGCATCATTGAGCATTAGACCAATACGAAATTTTATTTGTAAAATTGGAAAAATAAAAAAATGATTTGTTTTTAACAATAAATAGATTTAATAGTGATTTTTATAAAAACTTTAGAAAACTGTATAAAAAACCTACCAAAATGCACTAGCTAATGGAGCAAAATGTACCCACTAATAGGCGGTCAACAATGGTTGATTGTGATGTGATTACTATAGTCCTTAGCCGGAGACAGGAACTAATAAATAGAATTTATGTAAGGATACTTGGAAGAAAAGAAAAACAAAGTTTAGAAGTGTAATATGAATTTGCAATAGGTAATTTTATCTTTTACTATCTAAATAAAAATTTGAAAGTTAATCATTTTGAGAATATATTAACTTTTCATTTTGAAATTGGTAAATATGTAAGAACATCCTACATCACCTGACCATATTCAAAGAAGTTGCTCCAAAATAATAAAAACATAAGTGGAAACATAAGCATTTTCCAATATAATCAGTGTAATAACAAATAGGTATAAGAACACAAGTCTCATTCGAGGTAGAATAGCTAGGGCATTGAATAGATAGTCATCAATGTTAAATGCATTAACAAGGTTGATGAAAAGGTAGAAGGAAAATTAAAAAATCTCCTATATTTACTAGAGTCATGGATGTAATATTTGTGAGTAAAAAAAAGTCCATGTGACGAGAAATAAATGTTTCATGAAATAAATATATACATTATCATGATTTTTTCTCAGAATTTGGACTATCCAATCAAAGATATATTAAAGTATTACATACACTCTTATATATATTTTTAATAGGATTTAATATCAATACTTAATCATCCTTAGTCCCAAGAATTCCCTTTCTATCCTGACAATAAGATCTCAAACTTCATAGCCAATATAATTTGAAATAAATAAAATAAATTGAATTATTTAATAAAAAAAATTGAAACTACTATATAAAAAATGAAAATGTTCAAAAGTCACTTAGGAACTAATAGAAGGTCAATGATGAACTCGTTGCAATAGTTCCTTGTCTTCCACAAGGAGCAATAAACAATCAAATCCTAATTGAGAAAGGCATAACCAACTCTCTAAGTTTAAAAATGTTACACGTGGTTAATTTCATATTTAAAAGGCTTTCTATTAATATGCTACAATGGTCAAACATGGAACCAAATGGTGCACATGATTATCTTTTCAGACACTAATTATTAAAACATATAACATTATTCATAAATATTAACATACTTTGTAGATTTAATGGGTATTGACCTCCTTCATCGATGTTGTTCTAATGGATTCACATGAATTGGACAAATAAATGAGAGATCTCTTTATGTTCTAATGTTTTTTTTATAGTTTAGTCTTATAATTATTTTGATTATCCATAGGTGTTTGAAGAGGGTCCCTTGTTATGGGGAAGTGAAGAACTTTTTATAAATCCTTAGTTTCCAAATTTTGATCCTAACACTATGTTGTTGATGTTTTTAGTGTCGGACAAGTACTTCCACTTTGGTTTGTGTCTAACATGTGGAAGTCGCCATTAATACCTTTCAGAACTTTGGAAATTCACTTTAATTAAATGAATAAAGGGAATATTATTTTATTATAAAGCGAGTTTAATTTAATGAAATTCCAAAGTTATTAACATTAGTGAGTTAAATGAATCTTACCCATTGATCTTAAGTGAGGTAAGATCTAATCTCAATCGTTAATCACTTTGGAGATTAGGGTTACGGTACAACTCAATATCGCAAAAGGTAGCCAAAGTGAGAGGAGAGGACACATTCATTGAACATTTATTAGAGTAAGTGACTCATAGAGAGAGCAAAAAAATGACTTTTGTTCAAGGTTGAATCACGAAGGACTTTGGTTCACGGGGATCTCAAATAGGTGAAGAAGGAATTTGATCTAGAGATCAAGTCCAAAGGAGGAAAGGGGGTAAGAGGGAAACAATAGACATATTTGGGTAGCAAGATAGCCGCATGACAGATCTGTGCAACATGTATAGCCACAGATTGGACCGTACACGAGCCATAGAGAGCGCCACACATGGGTTGTAAGTACATGAGTGCACATACATATGTGGGTCGCAAGTACAACAAATCACGTAAATACGTGGGCCACAGGTGCAACAAGACGTTACACACACATTGTTTAGTTCACAGTTGTAGGGTCGTACAATGACGACAGATGTGCTGGGAAACAGATCAGGGTGTCAGGTCTTTCTATAGCTTGTATTTTTCCTCAATGGACCATTTTCCTAGTAAGAGAGCCCTTGTAAGCTTGGATTCATTATTAATAAAAAAACTAATTTGAAGGGCATAATTTTCGGTGTGATGTGTGATTTTTGGTTTCCATATTTTTTCTTCTGCTGTTTTATTTCTAGCCAATATATTTTATTCAGTGAGCTGTAATTTAATTTTCAGCAAGCAAATCACTAGGAAATGATTTATCTAGTTAGCGTTAGAAAGATGGATAGAAAAGAGAGAGAAAACACACTTCAAAGATCAAAGTTAACCACAATAAGAGGCTGAAAACTACTAATAGATGCACAAATTTAGATCACAATACCGACAAGAACCAAAATCTTGATATAAACACAACAATTCTATATTAACATCTTGCCAAAGGACTGATTACACCATGAAAAACAAGAATAAAAACTGGTAGAGTGACTATCTCCACACAAGAAACTAGAAGCTAGGCTATAGAAAGAGAGAGTATATATGATGTTGCTGCAAAAAGATCCAACTGATAACAATGAGGAGAAGCTTCATTAGATAGGAGTAAGGGCGCACTATGTGTGTAATAATAGGAGGCGAATGGGCTTAAAATTAGAGCACAAGGAAAAAGGAAACACATGATAAAAAGAAGAGAACTAATTTAAAAAGGGAATAGAGTGAAGTGCGCATGGAAAGGGGAAGAAAGGAGGAGCACATGTGGACAAGAGTGCATGGGAGCGTGGAGTGATGAGGTGGATAGGGAGAGATAAGCATGTGAGAAAGAAAGAAAGAAAGTATTTTTAATGTCCACGAGGCTAAAAATAGCCTATGGGACAGATTGTTGTTCCATCTGGCTTTTGTATTTGGCCCTTTTCCTGTGAAGTTTTACAATAATCGCTCCCAACTTCTCAACAAACTCTTTGCTGAATAGATTATCGCAAGAATTAGCTGCCAGAATACCTGCATAATTTTCCCTACTGTCTTTGAGGGCCTCACATTCTAAAATGAAATGTTTTTCTGTTTCCACTTTTCCGGACGAGCACAAAATACATACTCTTTCTTTCCACCTTTCTTTTGGCCTTTTCCAGCGCCCTGTTTCACAACAGAGTTGATGAAAATTAGTCCTTAATTGAGCAATANTTCTTCTTTCTCCCTAGCTCTTTCTCCCAAGTAAGTTTGTGGAACTTATCCATAAAAAAAGTTTTTATCTCTTTACTCTTTGTAGGACACATGCTTAAGAAAATATGTAGGACAGATGAGATAAGAAAGAAGCATGCACTAAAATATGAGTGGAGGAGAAAACATGTACGTGGAATGGGTAACACACATGAGAGTAATAAGAGAGTGCATATGGCATGTGAAAATATGCATGCACTAGAGAAAAGGGAGATACGAGTGAAGTAAACTCACGCATGGAGGATAAAGGGAGTGAGGGAATGATGTAAAGTGAGAGGTGAGTTAAAGTGAACATGTGGGAGAAATAAAGGGAAGGGAAGGAACATTTAATTTCATGCCTGCGTTAGGAATTAGGAGAAAGGATTTACATGTGACATGAAAAAAAGAAGTAATAAATGGAGTGAGGAGAATGCGCATGGAGAAGGAGGGAGATAAGTGGGGGATATGAAATAGGAGTTAGGAAAATTAATTAATATGTTTAAAATATGAAAAAAGGGGGTGCATTAATGTTAGTGAAGAATGCTAAATAATAGGAAAAATGGAGTCTCGTGTAAGACAATGTGCTAGAAATTAGGGAGAGTTAGAAATTAGGAAAAATGGAGGCTCATTTAAGAGAATGTGCTAGAAATTAGGAAAAATTTAGGCGCATTAATACTAGAAAATAGGGAAAAAGAGGTGCATTAAATGAGACTTAGGGAATATGCGTAAGGAATAGGGAGCATGTGTATGAAAGGGAAAATTTATCTTTATTCAACTCAAACATGTAAATTTATCAAGTGTACCAACTCACCCACATGCCCTCTTAATCAATTAATTTCCTTATTTCTTGAAAAGTGCACCCCCTCAATTAATTTTGCCATCCAACTGCCACATGTCACATCGTCATATTGCCATTTGTCAGAATCTGAATCTGCCACTTGTCACCTTTGGTGGTGACCACCCCTGCTATAAATAGAAACAACTAAAAATAGGGGTATGACCCTAAAAAATAGGAAACTACCAAATATGTCCAGGATGAATAGGAGAACACTGCCATGTATCAAATGTCTAAAAATAGACACTGCTAAAAATATAATATCATCGCATGTCACTAATATCATACTCATCATATTCAATTGTCCGTGAGGATTCCAAATATGTATTCAGAATTGACATGCAAGCCTTGGTGCTCCACCTGCTAAAACTATAAATACTAACAAGTCATCCTGGAAAAAAGGTCCAATAGACTTAGAATTTCTCAAGGATCGATATTGCATGCTAAAATCCTGATCTAAGGCCTAGAGCTCAACCTACTAATAATAGAAAGTACCTGCATGATCCCCAGAAAAAGTGTCATCGGGCTTAGAATCATGCATATACCAATACTGTATGCTCAAAACTACCATATGAGTCTTTGACCATTGTCTCCTAAAAAGTATGGCACCTGCTAAAAATAACAATTTCTCTCAAAAACCATGTGAAACTGTGCTATCTATGTCTTTGAAGCAAAAATGACCATAACCAGTCTTGTACCTATATCTGACTAGAATTGTTACCAACCAAACGAGCAGCCCGAAAAGGTCTCTAGACTGTTAGGGAAACAACAAAGGGGATAGGTTCCCAATGTCACCACAACACTTATCATTCCTTGTTCGAGCCAAACTCCTACACTAAGAGGCTTTGGGAGACTTCTCACAAAATATCACTTAACCTCAAAGGATTTTGAGACCAGTGTCTAAACATAAAACACTATGTGAAGGTAGGAGTTAATTGTTTAAAAGAATTGTTGAACTAATAAATAATGCATAAGATAAAGCAACAACCAACAATATAACTTACCCCAATCCACCAAAATATTGGCTAAATAATGCACACGAAAAGGGGGTGAATGTCCTTACCACTTCATAGATGATTTGTACTATGTATACCTTGGATGAAGTAGCTGGAAATGAGATATTTCCTTGCTGTCTTGTTATATCAGACTTGCAAAAATAGAGAAAAACACAGAAAACCAACAAGAAAATGACATTTTGAGGCCTCCCACAAGTGTGCAGTCACACTAGATCAATAGATCTGTGGGTATAAAGTATAGGGAAACACAGTATGAGTGAATAATATTCCTCAGAGCCTTTAAATATGCAATAAAACTAGTTTCCAGCTCGCTGGAAATTACCTCTCTAGATTTCGGGTTCAATTCCCCCTAAGGTCTAAACCCAAATTTGTTACAGCTAAGAGAAATGCTTGCTAGGTTGTAATATCCTTCTATATTAACCAGAAAATGAAGATAAATATTATAAATCAGATCTGGAAAGTTTATGGAATGGTTTGGGAGGTAAGTACTTACAATATGTGTCCATTCTCATGCACAAATGGGTGTAGATTTGAAGATACTCTTTTTTGTAATAACACATATCTGCACACTATTCTTGAAGAAAACCCTTATGAAATATATTCAATAAAGCACAAAACTCAAGGGAAATTTATCTTGGGTTAGGGAAATTCCCAAACACTACAACATAACAAACAATTAGTGCCTAAAATAACGTAAGAATTTAGTGTATTTTACTCCATGAATCAAACACCTTTTCTGGTGCAAAATTGGGTGTAATATGGACTTTTTATGATTGTGCTAGATTTAGCGCCATATTTAGCACCATAAAACTAACACTAGGAATAACGCTAGATTTAGCGCCATGTTTAGTGCCAAGAATAACATCAGGATTAGCGCCAAGATTAGCGCTAGGAATAACGACGGGAATAACACTAGGTATAGCACCAGGTTTATTGCCAAGTGTTTCTTCCAGTTTTGCTTCTGATACGCCTTCCAATTTTGTGTCTGTTTTGGCGTCTCGTTATACGTCCAGTTTTGCTTCTGATATGGCTTCGAATTTTGCTTCCAGTTTGGTGCTAGGAATAACACCATGTTTAGCGCCAGGTGTTGCTTCCAGTTTTTCTTCTGATATGCCTTCCATTTTGGCTTCTAGTTTGGCTTCTAATTTTGCTTCTGATATGGCTTCCAATTTTGATTCTAGTTTGGCTTCTGGTTTGGATTCCAGTTTTACATCTAGTTTTTCTTCCCATTTTTCTTATGGTTTGGGTTCCAGTTTTGCTTCCATTTTTTCTTATAGTGTGGCTTCCAATGTTGCTTCCATTGTAGCTTCCTTTCTTGCTTCCAACAATGCTTCTTGTTTTCCTTACAATTATTAATTTAATATGTTTTATTTCAATTTAATTAGTTAAATATATCATGTCTCTTAAATAACTTATATGATTATACAGTAAGCTAGTCATATAGATGCGTTTGAAATATTTTATAGGATAACATTTATAAAGAATTTTTTAGGGAAACACATATCCATACAAATTAACAATATCATTATACTTATTAAATTTCCATCAAAATAGAATCTACAACATCCAGTATATATAGAATAACAATATAATTATTATAACATGATCATCATCTATAATTAAAACAAGTGAGTCAAATATCTATAATTTAAGTGAATTTGACAATATCCATCATGAGCAGTAAATCAAAACCATCATACGTAATAAATATGCATCCAAAAATCATCAACCACTTTCAATATATAAAAATTGACGAGTCAATATTGATAAGATCATCATCATATATAACTAAAACAAGTGAAAGTCAAATATATATGCCAATAGATCAATATCCTCTAAAAATGATACATGTCCAACAATTGACATAAGTCAAAATGATACATCATGTACAAATGATATAAATAAAAATGATAAATTATGTAAGACAAAATGATACAAGTCAATATGATACATCATGTCCAATCGATATAAGTCAACATGAAACATGTCAAAATGATACATCTCAATGATATGGTACTAGAGGCCGTGAAAATGATACATATGATAGTAACCATGAAAAGAGGCATTATAAGAATATATCAAAAATGATCCAAGATGCAGTCTATATGATCATGAATGTCACTGGTTGCTACTAACAACTGCCTCAACATCATCATCACCATCATGATCATGATCATCATGATCTTCATCATCGTCATCTGCATCAGAAATGACATCGTTTTCATCTATATCTGTGTCATCATGAGCATCATCTTCCATCTCAACATCAGGCCCAACATCATGATCTGGATCTATTTGTTTAGGATGATCCGAATCTTCTGGAAGATCCTTGTTCTGCAAAAAAACAAACATTTAGAATGAAAAGTTATTATTTATTTCATGCAATAATTAATTTCTATGTTATATATATAATATTACAACATATTAAATGAAACGATAATCATATTACATCATACCAAA
>SNQJ01S0272032.1:0-11643 GCA_010110895.2 Picea sitchensis | reverse complement strand
ATAATTATAGATCCACTATTCTCTCAACCATTCTCAACTACTTTCCCATTATTACAAGATATGATCCCTTCAAATCCTCCACACATCTCTCACATATCTTAGATAAGATATGCCAACCAAATCTTCCATGATCTTCTCCTTGAGATTTCTTTCAAATCTTCAAAGTTTGAAGATATAATTCGAATGTGAGGATAGGTGGTGAATTTTGACTTTGTTGAAATCTTCACATATGCCTGCACACATCATCAAACTCATCCAACCTTGATATATAATGAAAATATGTTATTTTTCTAATATTTAGTCACAAATTCACTTATAATACTAAAATGAATACAATGGAAAATAATAAGGAGAAACCCAAATGTATGTATGGAAATGGTATGATAAAAGGTTTATTAGGACCATGAAATGTAAGGAATGGTGAAGGGAAAAGAGGATATAAATGTGACATTTTTGAGTCCTAACATAGCCCCCAACTGAACTTGTTGCATGTCCCCATGCAACCGTGCATGGATTTTCTTAGGAACTTTTGGCATTCAGACTTTGGCTTTGATTGATGGTGTCTTTTTAATAAGGAATATTTCCAGGATCTAAAATACAGGAGTAGCAACATGTAAAATACATTTGTAACAACATGTGAACTTTTCTTATGGTTGGTTCTTGTGTGACAACCATGAATACAAAAGATGTTGGTTCTTGTGTTCACAACATTCATTTCACTTATTTATTTTCTTGCTGCAATAATTTAGCCATATACTCACTGAAAATAATAAGCTATCAATGTGCATAAGAAAGCATTATTGTGTACAAGAAATCCTTTTCTTTATCTTTATGAATTATGCCAATATGTATATCAATCGAAATGCAACAAAGTGTCGTTGGAAAAGAAATGTTAGTGAATCATAAATGGAATGATGAGATGGTAAAACATAATAATGGTATGTAGTGAATATAGGTTCCCTCCCCCCCCAACTGAAGTGGTTGCATATCCTTATGCAACTTGGCATAGGTTATGAAATTGAAAAAGGAAATAGAGCATGGTGAGGGAATTTTCCAAAGTTATTCATTACTAGAAAGTAAGGAATTACATGATTAAAGATTAGAAAAGAGCATACCTCCACTTACCCAATAATGATGATGAACAATGTAATAGGAATATGACTGGTGTTGGAGCATGGAAGATCTCACTGCTGCATAATCATGAAAATGGAATTGCTAATGGTGTTGCTATTGTAACTGGATCATGGAAGTGAAGGAATCTGAACTCCTACTGCTGAATCATGAGAAATGTGGAAGGAATAGAATATGGAACCGTGGTAGTCTCATAGATCTGAAATCAAATTGCTGCAATTGCTGAGGGGATCATGAAAAAGTGTATAGTCTTCACCTGCTACAAATCGATGGTACAATTCTAGTCATGCGAATAAATGTGTCGATGTCGAGCATGAAGAGAAATCATTGGATTATTGACCATTGATGAATGTCGTTAACCAATGTGAGACAAACTCACCAGTGATGTCAATGAGTGTCAAGGTACCCGAGTACATCTTGCGAAGTGCGAATAGATGTGCTGATGTCGAGCCACTTGCAAGATCTAATGATCAAGGGACATTGATGTATTCCCATGATTGCTAGCGAGAGAACTTGCCATTAAGGAATGCAAGCCTCTAGGTACTCAAAATGAACTCTAGTTTATATCCCAGATAAGGTGTCGAGGTCGATGGGGCAAGATTGTTGAAAGGTGGGCCTTAAGGAATCCCATATCAGTCAACACGAGTGTGTAAAAAGATTGGTAAGACTATAAATAGATCTCAGTAGCAATAGTGTGTATGGAAAGGAAATGTAATCATGGAAAGGGAGTTTGTTTTATTCAGAAGGAAAACTGGAAAGGCAAAAATGAACTGAAAAAGATAAAGGAAATGATGTATGCAACTCAGAAAAGAATAGGCATGTGTGAAGTCATGAAAGTTAAGACAATGGAAGAGGGATTCAACACCAGGATGACTAATCAACTTTGAAAGAGAAATGGGATAGTGTCACAACATGAAATTTGGCAAAATGTGGAAATATGGGTATCAGCATGGTCGTTGTGTAACAACAAACATCAAGATGCACAAAAAGTTTCTGTGTAACAACAAAATGTTTCTGTGTAACAACAAACATCAGGATGCGCAAAAAGTTTCTGTGTATCAGCAAAACGTTGTTGTGTATCAGCAAAATGTTTCCGTGTAACAACAAACACCAAGATGCACACAAATTTTTTGCTCCGTCAAGCTATCGATCAAAGCATGTTTTCTTTGAAGAATTTTGTGATTCTTGAAAATCACTTCAGCATGGAATGCGATCGGTTGTGAACTTGAAAAGCTTAGTACAAATTCCTGCATAAAAATTGTGAGAGTTGCAAAGAATATATCATGCAAAACAGAAATAAGTACGAATGTGAAAAACTCAAAGAAATAAAATGCATTTTTATACCTGCCAACAGTGATGCACAAGTTTGCTCGTTGGTTCCTAGACCTGATTGAACTCTAATAAGCATGATTATCAACCTTGCCAACTAAAATATATTGCCAATAGCGATCGAACCGACCTTGCCTTGGATAAAAAACATTTTCACCAGGCTGTTCGACCTAACCATTGAGTGAGTTAAGATACTTGAATCATTTCCCAGCTGCGCTCCTCCATTACACATCAATCTCTTTGGGCAATCTTCCATTTCTTCAATCATTATCTTGAAATGCAGAAAACCCGTGATAATAAAAAAGAAAGTCATCAAAGAATTCATGTAGCTCGTCAAAACTTCCTAGACCATAAGTCTTTGGATATAGTTTGCGTGTGAGATCATTAAGTTTTAGAAAATTGCTTCCAAGGGTTCAGGCGGTGCATGATGGCCACTAACATTTCCGTGCTCCTCCTCCTCCTCCACAAAAACAATGTTTTTTTTTAAGCAACCAAGTAAACAACACCATAAGGAGTCGAAGACACTTTTTTATAAGGCCATACAGATTCCGCATAGAAACCAAAGAATAAACAGTTTCTGTCTTTAAAATAATATCATATCCACCTTCTGAGGGATCCATATCATTGCCTCGTTCACAAGCACGGCTTCCAGAAATCTTTCTAGTACGTGTTATTTGTCGACCATGGCTAGAATCGATCTGTGTTTCTTGATTAACACCACTGCCATAGTGGGTAAGAGAGCGATCTAGAAAAAAATCATCTTCTGAAAAACTTAAATTTATATCACATGCACAAAGCTGATCCTGTAAAACCTCAGACAGTAGAGTATGCAGATCTCCCAAGTCACCAGCATAGAAGTGGACATCAGGTGATAAAGTGGTAGTTCGTGTAGGAGTTACAGGACCATGACAATGACGACCCAGTCGCTCGTGAGTTGGTATAGTGAGACAACGTAAAACCTTGGCATTTCCAGCCTAGGTAAATGTGTTTGTGATGGGCTCTGATGGTTCAATCCAGTAGTTGTACATAAATTGTATGTAAACAAGTGACGGTTACCTCCAGAATGGAAGCTACCCTCCTTGATCACCGTTGATCTTTTAAAATAAGGATTGTGCCTGATCAGATGGACACATAGAATGCAAGGGTTGTCAAATCTCCAGATCACGTTAACTAACAGAAACATCTACTTCCAAGCAAGCCAGTCGTGGCAGACGACCCAGTCTTCATCAATCGTGACAGTTGGCCATTGTTGATTTTAGCAATAAAATCATGGGCGGATGGGCATATAAGTCTGGATGCGTCTTCTTGTAAAATCCATTTCCATTCAACACTTCTCGGATAGAAGGATATCTCTACACGATTGAGAAATCTGGGAGCTCCTTGTGTTAATTCGGCCGAGAATATATGCAATTCCCTGGTCCCAGTTTAAAAAACAATAAAAACAACCATCCACAAATCTTCAGCTTCTTTTGCCCAAGGTCTTTGATGAAATTGTCTCACACATACTTTATACGTATTCCATTAAGCAAATTGTCGTAGATCTGGTATCCATTTTGAGCACGCACTTCCAATCTGCAAAACCTACCAAATTCTAAAGAAAACTTAAAATTTGCATCATGTCGGTCACGCATAACGAATAGTGCCACACGACTTTGCAGAAGCTTTCACGCTACTGTAGAAAAAATAGATTCAAAACTCAGAAAGCATAATACAAACAAAAAAAATGACTTTTTTTCTTTCTGGGAATGATGAGATTTCCAATATGCAATAACAAAACATTTCAAAGAGCATTTTCATAGTTCTAAAGAAGTCACTAGTTACAGGTTCCATCTGATCGATGCCGAATTGCAGTGATTCGAAAGTATGAAGACCTACAAAACTATAAGGAAACTTGGATCCTCAAGGAGATTCTCGAAGTAGCAAGCACAAGTGAGTGCTTGGCCTGAGAAAAAGCTTCACCTTATATATTTTCTCGCATATGAAATGCGTCATATTATTTTGTTGTGTGAAAAAAACAAAAAGAGGATTGTGCTTTGAAAATGCGTGTAGGGGAACGTTAGATAACCGTACAAAATCTGATAATGATCACATTTTGCTGCTTAAGTTTAACCTTCCTCTGTGATCTGTGTGAGGATGAGATGGAGATCTAGATCGTGACGTGTGACATCTAGTTTGGTCAATGTTGTATAAATTTCAAAGACAGAATTACACCAACCAATCATGATCGTAAGAATTGACAATATCAACAACGCACAAAAATTTGGAGAAGATGTGAAAAGAAGTGATCTCATCAAATCTATATTCATTAATGGCATTGACTACGGACTGCACAAGTAGCACCAAAAACTAGTCTGACCAATGTCATGATGCTGCGTGGTGGCAAAAAAAAGAAAAAAAAACGATTATTTGAGATATTTCCTCTCCTTACTTGAGTAATCCTAGTAGTTAAAAATGCCAAAAAGAGGGTGAATAATCCGGAGAGAATCAGGCTTAAGTGAATAGTGGAATTCAATTGCGATTTAGCCATGAAGATGTCACTCTTGGAACTCCATGCTCACGAAACTTCCGTGCATAAAATCTGCGATTGCCCCTTAGTGGAATGAGATTTTACATAACAAAACTTAAGTAAGGTGGATGCACAATCAAGATTTGGTGCACATTTTTCGGTCAAAACAAAATATCTAATTTTTGATATGATGCTTAAATGAGAATCGAGAAATAAATCCTAACTTTCTAAAGATGCCAAAAAGAGAAGAATTCATCTTATGCTTTGTCGTGTACTCTAATTCTCATTCTTTAGAAAACTAATATTTATCATCGATTTGGTTCGTTTCCTTGATAATTGCAGATTTTAATTCAAGTTGTGGTGGGGAAATGTTGCAGATCATTTGCAGGTTGTGATTCAAGGGGTGTTGCGACAACTCAAACCATAAATGAACAAGCAACTTCAAACCATAAACTATTGCAGCAGGGAACAAATTTTTGCACAGTTTAAATGGAATTCAACCGACCACAGTTTAACACTATTTTAGCATGCCGAGATAGTTCAGTGGGGGAAAACTCATGAATTTGCAGACCATTTATTATTATATATTTTTTTGTTTTGTGTTATTTTATCCTAAGGCCACTATTGTTTTATTGTTTGCAGATCTGTGAATTTATTGAATCACTGTTACAACAAAAACGTCACTGTTTCAACAAGTAAAATTTCGCTGTAACAACATGAAAAATGTCGTTGTACCAACATGCTGTAACATGTAAAATTTTTGTTGTATCAACATGTAAAATTTTTGCTGTATCAACATGCTATAACAACATGTAAAGTTTCGGCTTTGTTTTTATTCATCTTAAATTTTTGTACTGTGTTTATTTGCAGATCAAAGGATGGACACAAAAACATTCATTCCTGAAATCAATTTAGACATCCTATTTTCTGATCCTCGTGATCACACAAAGCGCGGAGGAGAGCATACTTATTCTAGGTAAAAGCAAAACTGAAAATGAAAGTAAAAACTGAAAATGAAAACATACCTACTCTATATTAATTAGAAATTAAAAATCAATTACGTATAGTCAAATATCTAATGTAGCCACTCACGTAGCAGTAACAACAATATATTCAGTGGAAATTTTTCGAAGGAAAAATGGAAATTTACAAGAATAAATGAATTTTGTTGTTGTAATGGCAAACTAAAAAAATGAAATTTATCTAAATGAGTACTTACCTCAAACCATTTCTCGATAAAGCTTTCGTAGGCACAATTTCCCTCCTTCAAATCGTGCTGCAGCTCCTCATTGTCCTCTTGGATCTCTTGCTCGCATAATTGTTCTTCATTAAATGTGCAGGATCCCTCAAATATTGATTCCTTGTTCACTGCAGGAGGAGTAATTAAGATCATGGCTGCTGTCAATATCTCCTCTTTGTGAGAAGAGGAGATCCTGACTTTTGCAAGGATCTGAGTGAGTTGTTCCAAGCTTAAACTCATAGTTAAATCATATTGAAAAAGGGGTTCTTACAACACCCAAATCAAAATAAAAAAAACTAAAAATAACACTTGCTGAAACACAAGAAAACCTCTTCACAGTTGCAAAAATTGAAATTGCAGAAATTGAAATTGCTAGAATTGAAATTGTAGAAATTGAAAGTCACACTCTGCATGCTCTGTCCCAAATGAGGTCGACGTCTCACCTCAGATTTAGGAATATGTTGGTAGGGAGAACATGAGGAGTCTCCACTCAAGTAGCTGCTATGACCCCTTACCAACACATACATACACACTTGCATGAATTGAAATCTACACTCCCTACATGCCCTTACCCATATGTCACCTCAAAGTTAGGAGCATGAATAATCACACTTGCATGAAAATTCAAACTAAACTTCAATCCATTGTGCTTCCTTGGCAACGATGCCGAAATGTTAGGCATAAATATTGTCATTTAATTCCGTTGTAGTACTTGCCCAACTATTTAATTTGTCAATCCGAGGTTCGTAGGCTTATGAAACACACACACACTATATGCAGGACTGAAGTAGAACTAATCTAATCTAAATTGCTGAAATGAAATTAATCTAGTAAAGCATTACAACATGTGAAGAGTTGAATGACAAAAGACATATGTGCGCTCACACAATATATCAATCTCAAATTATATTACAAGAGTCAAATGACAAAGCATGAAAGAATCAAAAAGCTAAGAATCCCCTTCTCCTAATTACAAGACCAAATTATGAACTACATGATCTCCAACTATGGATAACATGATGNGAAGAGTGTCATAATTATAGATCCACTATTCTCTCAACCATTCTCAACTACTTTCCCATTATTACAAGATATGATCCCTTCAAATCCTCCACACATCTCTCACATATCTTAGATAAGATATGCCAACCAAATCTTCCATTATCTTCTCCTTGATATCTCTTTCAAATCTTCAAAGTTTGAAGATGTAATTCGAATGTGAGGATAGGTGGTGAATTTTGACTTTGTTGAAATCTTCACATATGCTTGCACACATCATCAAATCATCCAACCTTGATATATAATGAAAATATGTTATTTTTCTAATATTTAGTCACAAATTCACTTATAATACTAAAATGAATACAATGGAAAATAATAAGGAGAAACCCAAATGTATGTATGGAAATGGTATGATAAAAGGTTTATTAGGACCATGAAATGTAAGGAATGGTGAAGGGAAAAGAGGATATAAATGTGACATTTCTGAGTCCTTACAACGAGGATACCCTTTCCAAATAGGATAGTTCCATGTACAACCTCAAATTCCTATGCCATAACATTATCTGCAACTTCCTTCAAATGTTTCGCCAACCAACCCTCTTCTGTGTCAACGGTTACCTATACAACCTAATCCAAATCTGAATAATAAAGCGGTTCAACAAATTGAACCACCTTTTTTTCCCACTTACTGCATCACCCTCGTGGAATGTGACGATGTACATTTAAGGTCAGGAAGAATAATAAACTCAGAAGCATCACTGGTTATTATAGAACAGGAAGAGGAACCACCCTGAGAATAAGATTTGGAGAAATAACATATCGATAAAATCTGTTAGTACTCAGTTTACAGTGTTAAATTTGGACTTTTGGTCATGACAGGAACGCTACTGGAAAAATGACATTCCTGCAGCGCCATTATAAAGCATCATATTATCCTTAAATTCTTCATCAGATTGGTTTTCGCACCATATCTAAACTGCTTATGTTTAATATTGTATACAACCAAGAGTCAACATTGGCAAAAGGTCAGTTTGCCTTCATGTTTATTTCAACAAATTATTGGCTCGAAGGCAAATTTCCAGAATCCAGGTGTTAAGGTAAAAAGGCAGCGCAACCATATACTCACCTCATTGTGTAATTTCTATATTCACATATCAACAACATTAGACCAAGCCATGGGGAAAGCACCATTGATACATGTCGATAATTTTTTTTTTCCAGACCATTACCAAAGTTTCCACGAGGAGATAGCCTACCAGAGGGTTTTTAGTCTGCACATGTGCTCAGTTAAGGGACATTCGATGGTGATATAGCTTATGGCAATCTTTGGATCGTATGGTGACCAACATGATTAATCACAAGTCCTCCATTGGCGGGATACTTCTTGAATATGGTGAAAATTTTGCAGCAGCAACGCTTAAATCTAGATGCACTTGTTGTGGATGCATCAAAGGCTTCTGCTTCTTCCCAGATTATAGAGAAATTGCTTGTGGTACTAGCAAGGCATTCATGTTTGGGTTTTCAGTCTTCGCAAACAACGTCCTAAATGTTTGGGTTTGTGACGGATCATCAACCTTATGCAATTTCTTTGGGAGCTTCCAATATATAGCAGGTTATAAGGTAAGGTAATTAAAGGTTTCTTTCATTATGCAAGGCATCATGGATTAATGCCAGCCAAGCAAGCATTCTAATCGCTGCTAGGGTTTTAAGATGGAAATATTAAATGAAGAAATACCCAGACATTTTGTACGCCGGGGAGAGACAGAACTCGAGCTAGGTGGTGTCATGATATTGGCTGTGAGTAGGTAGCAAATAAACCATTGATTGAAAACGGTATTTCGGGCTATGTTGCTAAAAGAAATCTATTTCAACTTCATCGCACCAGGTGGTCTTGATCAGAAAGAATATAGACTTTGATTTGCCTGCTCACAAGGAGGTGTACCTATCCTCAAACTGTGCCCGTCGAAGACCTATAATCATCCAGCCCGGGGTTCTCTAATTTGACTTACATAGAAGATGCATAGACTTGATAAAAATACTTCCTTGACAATATTCTTTGATGTTGCACCAAGTGAACGTTCTAGCTCAGCATTACAGGCTGCCAATCAACAGTTTTTTTATCCAGTTTCTAACACATTACCAGCATTCTGATGGCCAAATGAGGCTCCGAGCTACAAAAATTACAAGGACATGGGTGGAAGGCAGTGCAACTACTGAGGAACTTGTAGCAAGATTTGACCAGAAGACTGCTGTTGTTGTGATGGCTAGGCAAGCTTATTTTAAAATGGAGACAGAGGAAGAGTTTAATGCAACAAGATGGTTATACATGTGTTTAATTCGTGCGTGTTTGAGATTTGGTGATTACCGAAAGGATGATGTATCTTCATTTAGCTTGAACTCAAGTTTTTCAATATTGCCACAGTTCATATTCAATCTTAGACGTTCTCGGTTTGTACATGTTTTTAATAATAGCTCAGATGAGATAACTTACTTCCGCATGTCATTGAATAGAGAGAATGTGACCCATTCTGTATTTATGATCCAACCATCACTGAATTTTTATTCTTTCAATGCACCTCCTGAGCCAACATTGTTAGATGTGGCTTCTATTTCAGCAGATCATATACTTTTGTTGGATGCCTACTTCAGTGATGTTGTCTTTCATGGTATGACTATTGCTCAGTGGCGCAACATGGGCTATCATAATCAACCAGAGCATCAGGCATTTGCTCAATTATTGCAAGCACCTCATGATGATGCGCAAGCTATTATCAAGGAATGATTCCCTGGACCTAGATTGGTTGTCTGCGATCAACATGGATCACAGGCACGCTTTTTGCTTGCTAAGTTAAATCCACACTTAGTGGTTTCCTCCATCGAGATGCATTTGATGGTAGAAATCGAGCTATATATTAATGTTGGGAAGAGTTAGTAGTTTCTTCATTCGAATATCTAAAGAAGACACGTGGCAGAGTATTCCCATAATTCCAGGTCAATTCCAGATTTGTTGAGAAGAGGATAAATTGCATATGTGGTAGGGGATCAACTATTTTTTCCAATATTCTCGAAAATTAGATTGATATCTTCAGATTTTGTGAGAATAAATCATGAGGAAGCATCCGAGTACAAGTGAAAGATGAACATGTGTGACCCAGATGGATATTGGTGGCCACCCACCTTTTACAACTGGCTCAAAACAATTTTCTGACAATTTTGGCAATTTACTATTTTTAGCAATTTTAACTTCTGGGGCCATTTTGAGGGCCTAAATGAAGGTTTTTCGGGATAGATATCCTCAAAGAAAGATAAAGGCATGATTGAGCCCCCAAAATGAATCTCCTCAATGATACCTTTCCAACGGGCTATCACATGCCTAAAATGGAGATCGTATGCAAAAGTTACGACCCCGGGAAGTTGATGTACTAACTTACCCAAACAGGGCCCACATGACCTTTGGCGCTTCATCTCCCAGGGTTAGGTTTTTGGATGTCTAGGGTTTTTGGAATTCTTTATTATTGTTAAAATGCCTTCAGAGCCTCATTGTAACTTTCGTCTTGCGAATGCGCGCTGCCATCACATCTCTTCTCAGAGATAAGCCGCCACCATTCCAACAAGCTTGTTTCCACTGCATTTTACAGTTTCAACTTATTTCGTTATTGAATAGAAAACCAGTTTTACTGTATCTATGTTATTTTGTGTTAAGCAACTGTTAATAATCTGTATTCATTTTTTTCTGTTCATAAAATCTGGATCAGTGGTATCAGAGCGGTCTTCTCCTTGTTGTCTTAATGCATGTCCCCAACGAGGTCGAAGTACAAAGAGTTGGGTCTCGAGCTTGTTTCTCTTGAGGAAAGAAGCTCTCACATGCCCAAGTGACCTCCCATGGAAGGATAAAAGAAAGATGATGGGACAAGATATCCTTTCAAACTATTGATTGAGGAAGCCCTCACTCAACAGAGGAACGAGATGATGGATAGTTTCGCGCAAATCCTTCGGTGGCTACCAACAAGCGACGCATCTTCTTCGAACGGAGGCACCAGCCCCTTCAAGGTAAAAATAAACTTCGATATTCCTATATTTGAAGGTCAGATAGACGCAGATACTGTAGACAAGTGGTTGAATCTACTAGAAGGGTATTTTTCTGTTCATAACTTTTCGAATAAAGAATATATTACTTTTGCGCTCCTCAACACCATTCCCCATGTCAAAGATTGGTGGGAAACTTTCTGTGAGCAAAAGGAAATAGAGGAAATCTCGTTATTTTCAGTTATGGCCACCTGGGAATCCTTCAGGGATGCTATTAAGGAACAATACAACCCCGTCGGAAGTTATGACGACCTGTATACCAAATGGACCACACTGCGGCAAGAAAGAGACCAAGCAGTGCCAGATTTCACAAATATCTTCCATACCTTGCGCACCAAGTTGGGTATCA
>SNQJ01S0272031.1:1560-11643 GCA_010110895.2 Picea sitchensis | reverse complement strand
TGGAGAGAATCAATTGGTATGGTTAGACTCTTCTTTAAAGGTGGAGATCGCTAAGATGAAGTAAGTCTTCAACTAAGATAAGCATGTCTCAGTGAATTTTGAACAGCTGGTAGCAGAGGTAAAGAGTACAAGAGATGATAGGCATGTTCTTCAAACGACCCTTTTTACAACAGGCTAACTGTTGTCATCACCCTTTTGTAATTTTGTGATTAATACGATTATATAAATACAGAAATGGATTTTAGATTGTTTTATTACAATTTCTATCTGGTGATGTTATGACTCTTGTTTTCTTTTATAATAATTTTTTTTTCTTGTAATCTTATATTTTATTTTCATCTCTCTAAATCGGAGGAAATTAAAACTCGAAATTCTTTTTAATTAATGCTTCGATGAGGTTATGTGTTTCTTTTTCTTTTATTATTATGCAATTTAAACTCAGACTCATCGCCTTCAAAGCGACTTCATGCGCAATAACTTGACCTGTTCATTTTTATTTATCATGCATAGCAATATTACAAGGTAAAACGCTTCTCCACGCACCTAAATCTACTGTGCATTTCTTCTTCGTCGTACTGACTACTTATGCGCACTACTCTGGCATTGTGCACCAATACCCACTGCGCACAGTTTCGATACTGCGCACCAATATTCCACATGCATTTTTGTCCTATGCATGCACCATGTCAATTTTAACATATTCCATAGCACTCAAATATCTGTGCACACTACTGAATACATCATCGTGAAACAACTTATACTCATACTTATGCGCGTACTAACAAAACTCCTCTGCGTTAAGAAATACTTGTGCACCCCATGTGCACCTTACTATGTGTGTGCTTATCGCGCAAGGCTAATTTCAGCGCATGCATCTACACATAATAATCTTCTGCATGGCACCACAATTTACCACACACACTGGAACGCCAACGTTTTCTCGCGCAGTGCCAAATTTACCACGCGCGCCAGTACGCCAATCTTTTCCATGGACACTCCGTGACTCCAATTCTGGTCACTTCGAAGTTACTTTTCTGTGAATATTCACTTCAATTTCACCCCTCTGGCCCATCCAAGCTCAGTGTTGAACTGAAGATATGATACCATACTGTAACGATCGCCCCCAGCCAACCTCAAGCCGGGGTACACCACTCCATATCAACCACTCATGCTATGATAGCAGTCGGTATCATTCCCATCCATCAAGTTGGGCCATGCTACTCTAGGGAACACTTTCGTTCCCCTACTATGGAACAGATAGTAGCATACCCAGTAGTCAATTAATCAATGCCACATAAATTTACTCTTTAAATTGCATGCAACTAAAACATATACATACAACACACTTGCGAAAGCTTTACATCTAAACATAAACAAACAATTACTTTATGTAACATACGACTTTTATAATGAAATAACAATAACTACTGAAATGCATCATTTAAATTACCCATAAGCACACAAGCAATCATAATCACATATATGATAAAATCGTAACATAGGCATGTAAATAACAAAACAACATATCAATTTATCATACAATTGGTACTTATCTTAGAAACACTATCACCAACTGCTTACAGACCGTCCACAGACCTCTGAACCATAGACTATGCTATTCATCACTTTCAACAGTGAGTCACCCCCGAGCTGGGACTGAACTCCACCTAGGGTAAAAGGGTTCCTATCCAGGCTAAGGCTCATGGACAACAGGAAAGACTCCGTCTTAGGTGCTTACTCAACTAACAGCCTACAACCTCTCATTCCCCACATGCCTGCCCCACCCAAGGAAGTGTTCTCCTTCTCTGCTCAACAGTCCTTCGACTTCCCCACTTCCCTTCTAGGGCTTTAGCAATAGGCCGGACCGGAAGTCTCAGAGCATTGTAGTTGTAGTTTAGCACCTTCGAGAATCAATCCCCAACAATTCTATCACTCAGAGAACTGCTCACGAGTCTGACAACCCGCTTCTTCAATCCCGCTCCAAGCTAACGAGGTACACCAACCAAAAAGGGTGCGGAAATAGGCTTCGGAAAGGTGAAATGGTTGTCTCAAGGATAACGGAATGTATGAGTGAAATGGTCATGGAATCATTGACTGGATAACTGAGTGTGTATAGGAATCACTATGAACTCTTTGTGAAAAGTGATGGTCAGAATTATGGTCCTCTAATGTTGTTCGTAAGGTATCCCTGAGAAATCTCCCAATGAGCTAAGTTCCCCCATGATATGAATGCATGTCCCCAACCTGACACTTGTCATATCAGAAGTTACTTTTGTCCACTTGTCCCCAACTTTAAAACTTAGGATAAAATAATTATCCATACTTTATGTTTTAGGAAATATTAATATAATATTCCCTTGACTTTTGGCCATCCCTTTCCCTAACTGGTGAATTTTAGTCCCCCATCTCTTTTATTGTGGTCCGTTTGCACGCAGTGATGTATTTTATATTAATCATGAGTCATGTACAAAGTAGGCACATTGGCCCTTGACATCTAGGCATTCTGGCCTGATACCAAACCATAAGCATTCTAGCTTATAATACTGGCTCACCAGCCTATAATTCATATCATATACATAAAGGTTCATTGACCTTAATATTGCACACACTTTAGTTACCGTGTGCAGTATCCATTGTCCTCAAGGTTGCGTGCACTTTAGTTACTACGCATGGTATCTTGCGATGTGCATATTACATCATTTTCTGTGCAGTTCATGCGTGCACTATGCCACATGATGTGCATTATCAAATGAGGTCAAAACAACTCACCAGCTTAAGTATATTTATATTACATTTACAATTGGGTTCGGACGAGGGATATTACAGATCTCAAGTGAGGTGAGAAGTAATCTTAACTAAGGTGAGAAGTAATCTTAGTCGTTAATCACATTGAAGATTAGGGTTAGGTCATAACTCAAGATTATAAAAGCATGGCAAGGGTAAAAGAGGAGACACATGATACATTGATACAAATCAAAGAAGGACTTTTGCTCAAGAGGATTGGATCACAAAAGACTATGATTCAAGAAGATCTTGGATAGGTGGAGAAGGAATTCCATCTAGAGATCAAGTCAAGGAGAAAGTAGGACAAAGGCAGTCACAAGTGGGTTTCAACATATTTGAGTTGTAGTAGCAGGGTCATGTTGTACGAAGTTGTCATACAATATTTGAGTACATGTACACGGGTTTCAATGGAGACAGACATGTATACGCAGGTTTTCTTAAGGAAAGGTGAATACATCTCAGGAAACGTGAAAAACTGAGGTTGTATAGTAAATCAAGAGTTGTTAGAGTTTGCAAGTTTTGTCTATAGTTTTATGTATTTCTCTGTGGATCATTTTCCCAAGTATGAGAGCCCTTGTAAGATTTGAAGTTATTTGAATGATAAGCTTAGTTGATGGGTAGAATATGTTTGTGTATTGTGTATGATATTTTGGTTTCCAGTATTGCTTCTGCTATCTTTATTTGAGTTGAATATTCCAACAAGTGTATTATGTTTTGTGAGTTGCTAATTTGATTTATATCAAGGAATCACTAGATAAAAAAATACTTAGGTGCTAGAGTAGCGATTTCAACATGGTATCAGAATAGTCGCTCTGAGAGAAAGTCAGATATCAGATCCATAACCAGTGGTCAGAAATCAAGGGTTGGATTTCAAGGAAACGACAATACTAAGGCATAACTAGGGTTTTCCAATAATACGAAGTTGTACACAAGTTGCAGAACGAGGAATCATGTACATACATAGATTTCATTGGAGACAATCGTGTATACACGGGTTTTAGTAAGGAGATTCATGTACAAACGTAGGTTTCAATGATGACAGGCGTGTATAGAGTCGTGTAGGTCAGTAGAAGGGCATTTTTAGCAACATGTTATTTATGGGGTAGTTTATCAGGACTAAGGGATGGCATTAACAAATTTAAGAGTTGAAGACAGATTGGATGGAGCATCCAACCTCTTATCCTGTCAATAAAAATTTACTTTGTCATTGAAGGAGTATGACCTTTAGGGGTTAGTGGAAAAAGTAGTTTTTCCACTGATAGATCTGGTATCTTTGGTAGCTCACAAGAAGAAGGAGATAAAATCTTAGAGTTTTTCCTTGGATTCAGTGAAGGAGAGTCTAATTCCTCACTTATCTGAGAAGAAAATGACTAAAGATATGTTTGATTCTCTGGTAGGATTATTCCAGAGAATTAACATGAATAGGAAGATGGTCTTAGAGAATATACTCATATTTGTGGAGATGTATACATCTGAAAATTTTACCAGCTATTTCATGAGGATCACTCATGTACGTGATCAGATTCCATCCATATGGGATAAATTGGATGACATAGAGCTCGTGAATGTGGCCTTGAATGGTTTTCCCAAGTCATAGGAACCATTTGTCAAGGGATTCTGTACCCGGGAAAAACTCTCATATTGGCAGAGACTTTGGGATGATTGCATCCAAGAAGAGACTCGAGAAGAGTCTAAAAGAAGTAAGTAGGGAAGTAGTGATGAGAACTCATCCCTTGTCAGTAAGACGAGGAAGGTAAAAAGAAAGGATTCCAACAAGAAGGGTAACAAAAATGGAGGACCATCACAACTAGGGAAGAAGAAGGACTTCAGTAAAATCAAGTGCTTCTCATGTCATAAGAATGGAAATTATGTATCTCAATGTCCAAAGAATAAGAAGGGAAGAGGAAAGATATAGACAACAACATCAACAAATATGCAGCTAAATGAGTTTGCAACAAAGTTTGAGAAGGTTTTCTCACTAGCTTTGTACCTTTGTACCAACATAGCTATTAGGAGTGTGTGGTACTTTGACAATGGTGCATATCATCATATGATAGAATCACAAGAGCTATTTATTAGTCTGATAGAGAGGGACTTGGGATTTCATGTGGATCTTGGTAAAGATGTCAAGTATGCAGTAAAGGCACATGAAACAATTTTGTTCCAGCTTGAGTCAACAGGTTCATTTAATGCCCGGGATATGCTTTGCGTACCAGGACCAAAGAAGAACTTTATTTCAGTCTCATCTATGGAGGATAGGGGTTTCTTCGTTACTTTTCAGAGAGGGAAAGTACTCATACATCTAGAGAAAGATACCCCAGACACAACAATGATTATTGGGGTTAGAGAGGGAACTTTATACATGTTGCAGGACAAGCTTGTTCATGATTTGGTACACGACAATGATAGCCTATGTGAGTTATGGAAAAATATGTTGGGACACCTACACTACAGAGAATTGTCGATTCTAAGGGGGATTGTTACAAGTCTTCCAGAGTTGAGTTTTGAGCAGGAGGGAGTGTGCAGAGGGTGTGCACATGGAAAGAATGCCAATGTTACTTTTCCGAGAAGTTAGAGTAGGTCCAAGGGGATCTTGGATATTATACATTCATATGTGAGTGGGTCGATGTCAGTATCATCATTAAAACAAATGTCATACTATGTGACATTCATTGATGAATTTTATAGAAAAGCTTGGATAATCTTTATGAAGACCATGGATGAGGTCTTTAGTGGGTTTCAGAAGTTTAGGGCTCAACCAGACAGGAAAGAATATCAAGGTATTGAGGTTGGATAATGGGGGAGAGTACACCTCCAATGACTTAAAGGATTTATGCAAGGAGGAAAGGATCAAGAGGGAGTTAACAGTCTCATACAACCCTCGATAGAATGGGGTTGTGAAAATAAAGAATTGGTCCATCATTGGTTCTTTTAGCGCTATGATGCATGACTAGGAGTTGCCTATGTTTCTTTGGGAAGAGGTGTGTAACGCAAAATTATATGTGCATAATAGGAGTCCTCACATGATATTGGGGGACAAGACTCTAAAGGGGGAATTATCGGGGGTGGAGACAAAGATAATATATTTGATGATCTTTGGTTGTCCAATATACATCCATGTGCCTATGGAGAAGAGGACAAAGATGGAGCATTCATGATAGAAGGTTATATTTGTGGGGTGCAATGAGACCTCAAAGGCTTATAGGATATTCATACCAATGTAGTGAAAGACAATTGTGAGTTGAGATGTTAAGTTCAAGGACAACATGGCATCTAAGATATTTTAGGAGTCATTAGTAGTGATAGAGGATGAGGAGCAACAGTCAGCAGCTTCCAATTCAAGGAGTCAGACTTCAAGTGGGGAGGAGGAGTTACCCCCTTCCAATTATGTCAGGATACCCAAGTGGCTATTGCATACATTGAGGGATGTTGGTGAGGCACCTAGGAGTGTAGTTAGAGAGCGCGGGCCTCTAAGGAAGTTTCCAAACTATATGTAACTTATGAGTAGCATCATTGAGGATGAGCCTTCCAGTTTTGAGGAAGCAATAGATCAACAGGTTTGGCGGGATTCCATGGTGGAGTTCACCTCTATTATGAGGAATGATGTTTGGGACATAGTGCAAATACTAGAGGGGAAGTCAGTTGTGAGTTCCAAGTGTCTCTACAATATCAAGCATATTTCATATGGTAGAATCAAGAATTTCAAGGTGAGTTTCATGGCGATAGGGTTCTCCCAGAAAGAGGGAGTGAACCACGACGAGACATTTTCTCCAGTCGCCAGGTATGATTCTATTCAAGTTGTTATTTCTATTGCTTCAATTATGAGGTGGAGGTGATCCGGATTTATGAGCGGAATGAAATGAAACACATATATATATAAAATTAACACAATTATATAGAGAAAAATAACAGAGATACAATGGAACTTAACTTCTATTAAATAAGAAATCTGTTGAAACTGTAAAATGCATAATGAAAACAATCTTTCTCGAATAGTGGTAGCTAATCTCTGAGAAGATATGTGGTGTCTACGTGCATTCATATGAGCACCTTACAATGAGGCCTATAGGAATATTTATCATAAATAAGTAAAGTAAAAACCCTAGACATCCAAAAACCTAACCCTAGGATATGAAGCGCCAAAATTCATGTAGGCCCTGATGGGGTAAGTTGGTACATCAACTTCCCGGGGTTGTAACTTTTGCATACGATCTTTGTTGTAGGCGCATGATATCCTATTGGAAATTTTTGTCCAAGGACTACACATTATTCCATCACATTCTGACTTTATCTATAGTGTGATTGTGTTGAGCCCTGAAACTGTTTCTTAGGGCCTCAAGATGGCCCCAGAATTTTAGGACCCAAAAAGATAGAAAAAAACTACCAAGATAAAAACGGTAACTGCCAAGATGAATGTTGTATGGGATCCAGCTGGAAGATTTGGGTGGCTACCTATATCCATATAGATCAATCATCCCTCCTAAGGAAGCAATGGTATCCATTGTGTTTATTTCCCCCATCAGATGAGGAAACTCGTGTTGGATTTGGCCCCGGGTGAGCCACTTGCCTTGGTGTAGGAGCTTCCCTTCTTTGACAACCCGATAAAGCTGAAGCTTTTGTTGGTGAGTTCCCTTGACCTATGTTTCCACGATATGATAAGTGGATTCATGTTACAGGTAGTTAGGGTTGAGCTCTGTTAGTGTCAATTGTTTTTTTTATCTCGGAGGTGTCCAATAAAGGTGGAAATTATGGTCGAAGGAGGTCCATATTAAACATTAGG
Source organism: Picea sitchensis (assembly GCA_010110895.2). Lineage (NCBI taxonomy): Eukaryota > Viridiplantae > Streptophyta > Pinopsida > Pinales > Pinaceae > Picea > Picea sitchensis. Next base: position 4,079 of record SNQJ01S0272031.1, on the reverse strand, counting down.
TGCAAGCCAAGGAAGGGGGGAATGTTGAGTGCAAAATAATTTTCACCCATATCCTTGGTGATGGTGTAAGGTCCATAGCGGAGTGGACGAATCTTCCGATGGGGTCCTGTAAGGCATTTTTTTTGCAAGTGCAACCAAACTTTATCTCCCACCAAAAACTTGTGTGGAACCCGGTGTTGATCATGGAACTGCTTATACTTGGCATTGGATTTATGAAAAATATCCTTAACTTATTGGCAGATGTGTTGGATTCTTTCAATGAACCGGGTGGGTTTTTCGGCTTCAGTTTTCGCACGGGATGATTCTTCGTATGTGGACGCAAGGGGTAGTGCAACATCTATGGGACCCAATGGTTGAAATACCAACCCCACCTCAAAGGGGTTGTGGTTGGTTGAGCTATGTATGGCTCTATTGTATCTTTGTTGAACATAGAGAAAACTACCATCCCATGTGTCCGGATGATTGGAATTGTGCATTTGCAAGATATGCACGATCATCATGTTGACAACTTCAGTTTGGCCATCTGTTTGGGGGTGGAAGGTCGTGAATTTGGTGAGCTTGGTGTCCATTCGTGACCAAAGACTCGAATAGAATGTGCTAATGAATCGGCTATCCCAATTGGAGATGATGGTTTGTGGTATCCCAAAATGTGCCCACACTTTTTCAAATAATAACTTAGCATTGGCCTCTATTGTGATTCTCTTCTTGCAGGCGACCAGAATCTCCATCTTGGAAAATCGATCAACCCCCACGAAAACACAGTCATTTCCCTTCTTAGTGGAAGGAAGGCCCGACATGTAGTCCATCGAGATGGATTCTGTTAGGAACCAAATATCAATATAGCATAGAAAAACCTTAGAATAAGTATTCAATGCCTTGAAAAAGAGAGAAATTAAGATAGTAAGCATCTTCGAGGGGGAAACCTCCTTATGCCCACATAAATGTCCAAATACAATATGATTCCAAATGAAAATGTCTCCTTTGTATATATAGGAGACTAGGAGGTATAATTACAACTAATGGACTAAAGCCGACATAAATAAAATAACATTACTATGTAATATGCCCCAATTAAGGGGTAATGAGACACTATTTATGGATTAGCATGCCCCTCCCCTTGAGACAAGTGTTGTCTGCAATGCTTGAGTAAATCTGGATGCTTCTGTATAAAAGACTCATCTTCCCAAGTGGAATCTTCAGCCAATAGTTTCCATCATTTAATGATATACTCTGAAATGGATATATTCCCCAGCTGGCGAATTCTTATGTCCATGATGGCTTCAGGCTCCAATATGATTTTTCCTTCCTCATCAAGTTCTAGCAATATAGTTTGAACTGGGATCTTGTCACCTATAACCTTATTTAAGCATGAAACATGGAAAACTGGGTGTACTCGTGAAGATGCAGGTAACTCCAATTTGTATTCCATAGTACCAATATTTTGAAACACCTTATAAGGGCCATAGTACATTGGTGATAATTTATTATCCTTCTTGTCTTGCTTGAGGGACATCTGTTTGTACGGTTGTAGTATTAAAAACACCCAATCCTCTACTTAAAAACTTCTTTTACTACAATGTTGACCTGCTTGTTGTTTCATGCGATTGTGTGCCATGGTCAGGTTGTCCTTTAATATTTGGAGAACTTGTTGTTGATTCTCGATGTGATATTCCACTGCTTGAACCTTATATTTTTCTTTTAGAGAAGAAGTGATGGAAGGAGGGTGGTATCCATAGAGTTCCATAAATGGTGTCATTTTTGTTGCAGTATGAAAGAAAGTCTTATAGCACCATTTTTCCAAGGGTAACCATTTGAACCATTGTGTTTTTTTATCAGAGACAAAGAAATGAAGGTAGCCTTCCAAACATTTGTTCACTATCTCGGTTTTTCCATCAGATTGAGGATGATAGGATGAGATATGACCCAATTGAGTACCCAAACAAGAAAATAATTATGTCCAGAAATGTCCAGTGAAGATGGAATCTTTGTCACTTACAATAATCTTTGAGCTGCCATGTAGCTTTTGAACTATCTCCATGAATGTGGTGGAAACTATATTGGCTTTGAACGGATGAGAGAGTGCACAAAATTGTGTGTACTTGGTCATTCTATCAACAATCACCATGATGACACTCTTTCCTTCAGACTTCAGTAACCCTATGATGAAATCCATGGAAACCTCCTCCCAATGCTAATATGGGATGGCTAATGGTTGTAAAATACTTGGGGTCTTAATTGTTTCCACCTTATTTTGTTGGCAAACCAAACATTCTGCCACAAACCTTTGAACATTAGTTTTAAGGCCATCCCAAAAAATCCTTATTGACCCTATGGTAGGTTTTTAAAAATCGTGAGTGCCCTCCTACTGGAGAGGTGTGCAATTCCAATAGTACCTTTTGTTTGAGTTGGGAGTTCTTACATAAATACAAGCAATCTTTGTACCATAGTGAATCATTTTTCCATGTAAATGTATCTGATGCACTGGAATCCTGATGCAACCATTGAATGAGAGTCCACAC
>SNQJ01S0272030.1:0-11643 GCA_010110895.2 Picea sitchensis | reverse complement strand
TGCAACTTTTAAATTCAACCACATATAGTTACAAAAGGAGGAATATAGAAACCCAATCATTTCTATATGGATTCACATCAATAATGAAGTCCTGGTGTCTTACATGGAATAGTTCCATGAGAATAATAATATTCTAAAAGTAAAAAAAAATGAAGGATAGGTTCTAAATTCAAATTAATGTTCCCAAGACACATGAGATTGAGTTGAATTCAAATTCCTTTTCAATTATAATATGTTTGGTATATTTTATGATGAGGATGATTCCTCCTTGAATACTTTGCTAACCATTGGACAACAAATTTTGTCTAAGGAGGAAGTAGAGGAACTAACATGGAGGTTACGATACCAATACCAACATCTTTCATAACTTTGCCAACTAACAAAAAATCCTTGACTTGATGAAAAAGAATAGGTATCCATGAGCCATTTCAGCGCCATATTCAAAGAGTCGCTTGGACGCCTCATCATGCAAATACTTTCCAAAGGCTATCAATGAATATATCAATGCTTCCATTGATGTAGAAATATCGAAAGTCGTGCTTGAAGAAACCATATTTTCCATGAACTCGGGAAAAATTCCAAATAAGATGGAATTTACTACTAAACAACTACATTAAGCAAAAGTGGTTGATATACGTCTATCGATGCCATTAATTTTAAAAAGGTTGAAAATGGCCATCAACCACTTTACTTCTATGTGGTTGCTAGTTGACCACGGATATGCCATGTGGAACAACCATTAATACATTAATTGCGGTAATGTATTAATTAATTATTAATGTATTACCGTATATTGTAATGTGTTAATATAATGTCTAAATTAATACATTAATGTATTAAATTAAATAATACAACTTAATAAAACTTAATGTCTTAACATAACTTAACACAACTTAATATAATTGCCATTTAATTCTAGAATTAAATTAATAACTCTAATTTATATTGCCATAACCAATTATAATCATTTCAAATATATTAAGTAATAATTACATTACTTAATACAACTTATTTTTAAAACTATTTTAATATATTAAGTCATTACTAATATATCTTAATTTAAATTAATAATTTAATTTACATTAATTACACTTAAATTACTAATTTAAAATATTAATTATATAAATTAATTAATGGTAATACATTAATATAATGTCTAAAATTAAAAGTATTAATAATATTAATATATATTGTAATGTACAAATTTAGTGTACCAATAATGTATTAATTAATTATAATGTATTAATTAATTAATTGACATTATTAATAGAATACATTAATAAAACACTAATACATTAAAAAATATTAAAGTATTTAAAAATACATTAAGTATTCCATTATTTAAAGTAATAATAAATAAATAAAATATTTATATCTATTAAAATAATATATAAATAGAATATTTATACATTAATAAAGTATCGACATTAATAATGTATTACATTATAAATTAAATTATTAATAATCGTATTAACTATTATAATGCTCAACATATCATAATTAATATATTTATACATTATACATTATTAATAATTAACACATTAATGTGCTATTAATAATTAAATAATGAATTTATAAATAATTATAATGTATTAATACATTATTATATTAATGCATAAATTAAAATAATATATTAAAAAATATTAACATATTGATGAATTGAAAATTAACTAGTGCATTAATATTTGATTAATATATTAATATAATATCTAAATCAGCATTAATATATATTGTAATGTTCAAATGTAAAATTATTATTGTATTCGTTAATTAATGTTAATAATAGAGTACATTAATAAACAACTAATACATTTAATAAATGTTAATAATAGAATACATTAAAAAACACTAATTAATATATTACTAAAAGTATTTATACAGTAAACACTAATAAAGTAATATATTAGTAAGTTTACTAATAAAAGTAATACATTAGTAAAGTAATAATACATAAATAAAGTAATGATATATTAATCAAGCATTAATACATTATAGTAATGTATTTATAAACTAATAATATATAAATACATTATAATTAATATATTTACATATTAATAAAATAATATGTTGCCATAGTATTAATACATTAATAAATAAATTTATGTTCAATTCTATAAATATATCAAGAAAATGTTATTTCAAAGTTTTAATAAGTTAATAAAATATCATTAATTAGCTTATTTACCAAAAGCTAATTAAAATATTAAATATATTAAAGCGCATTATTACATTAACGATAAAGTAAAACACATCTATATTACATTATTACATACATACAAAATATTAACCATGATACCAAGGTTGACCATGATTATGACTATGGTTTACTTTAATCATAAAAGACCACAAAAAAATCATGCCCATGACTATGGGTGGTGTGTACATGTGTATTGGAAATGTTCACACAATGTGATGTTGGGAGATATTTGTCTCATTGCAACAAATGGAAATGTTTATAACAGTGGAAAAAATCTATGTTCATGTGATATTGAGAGATCTTTATCATCATGAAACACTCGAAAATGTTCGTGCCATTGTGATATTGGGAAATGTTTAGACATGTACCGACATTGGGAAATGTTTGTGACAATGTCACATTGGAGAGTCGTTCATCACAATGTGACATTGAGAAACGTTAGTCACATTACAATGTTGGAAAATGTTCTTCACAATGTGTAATATTGCTGGGAAATTTTCGCCACATCGCGATGTTGGGAAATGTTCGTCTCAATGCGACATTGGGAAATTTTTGTTACATTGTGACATTAGGAAATTTAAATGTTGGGAAATGTTTGTCAATTGAAAACTTGGGAAATATTCCTCACAATGCAATGTCACTTAAATGTTACATTGCGACGTTGAGAAATATTCATCACATCATGACGCTGAGAAATGTTCACATTACATCGCTAGAATGTTCATCAGCATTGCTAATGCTAGAAATGGTCGCCACATTGCAATGTTGAGAAATATTTGTAACATTGTGATGCTGGAAAAATGGTCATGACAATGCAAAATTAGTAAATGTTTGCATTGCAACATTGGGAAATGTTTGGCTCAATGCAACAATGTTGAATGCTCATCACATTGGCCAGGATATTGTTCGGATATGTTCACTAGAAGGGGACGTTGGGAAATGTTCATGACATTGCGACATGTTAGGAAATGTTCATCACATTGTGATGTTGGTAAACGCTTGTCAAATTGAGACGTAGAGAAATGAATGAGAGCTGGCCACGATGGAAGGAGGATGGAGGAGGATGGAGGACAGGAATGGAGGATGGTGGCGGGATGGACGGATGGATGGAGGACGGAGGCATGGACTGAGATGGAGGACGGAAGGAGCCGAGCCGACCGGAGGATGGAAATGGAGCCGGACGGAGGATGGAGCCGGACGGAAAGGAAAGATGGATCTTGATGGATGGAATGGATGGAATGGATGGAATGGATGGAATGGAGGGAGAATGGCAATGGAATGGATGGATGGATGGACAAAGACACCTGTTCAATGGAGAGTTTTATTGAAGACAAACCTCAATTTTCTAAACAAAACAATAATTAAGAGGGATTCTTATCAAAACTATCATATGAAATTGAATTACCTATGGATAAACAGGAATATTAAAATAAAATCTTTAAAACATATAAATAATTTAATTAATTGATATTAATGGAGATTTTTATGGAAGGACAACCAATAGAATGGAATCCTATACGTATAAAAAGATGATATGAAATTTATCATCGCAAATCACAGTGAAAAGGAGACGAAGACGAGTTATAGAGAAAAATAGAATTGAAGCAAATATCTAGTAAACACATGGATCTAGATCAAATATTTAAAGTAGAGGAAAAATGTTATAAAAACCCCTAATCAACACAAATCAAATAAAATAATAGTTTATAATTTAAAATATAGGGAAAATATCTTTTTATAAAACACAAAGATTTAAAAAAATGTTTAAATTAAAAATATTATAAAACAATTCTACTCGAAATCAATCAAATAAAATAACAAATCATAACCACAAAATATCTTCTACTAAACACACTAAATTTATAAAATATTATAAAATATCTTAACTAAAAGAAATCAAATAAAATAACAAATCATAATTCGAAGTAAAAGTCAAATATATTCTCCACTTAATTATGTTATCAATTCCATGGTTGAATGGTCCATGAAAATCTTTATTGCTCGCCTACATCAGAAACCACCATTTAAGGAGGAATGCAAGTTTTAATAGCTATGTCAATTAACCCGCGAACGCCGTGTGTGCAAAGAGCAACTCATGATGATGCGTCATCACTCCAACATTGGTGTAATGGAAGGAAGGAATATAAACTAAGTTGAACGCTCTTGACCAAATTTAAAGCATAATACAATGGTTATGTATGACATTACCCTCCAAATAAAAAATTGAAATTCATGATTAAAACAATAAAAACTATAAACCTAAAAAATATCTTAAATTAAAAACAAATAATATATTTATATTAAAGTGAAGAGTAAATGTTTTTGAATTCTTTTAAATATTTTATTTAATTCTATAAGATTTATAATAAATTTAAATAATAAAAAAAAAATACTTAAATCATAAAAGCTAAGAATGGGAAAATTATAATAAATGAAACAAAATTAAACTGAAAGTAAAATGAATGTAAACAATAAGAAGAAAATGAGTAATAATTTAAAATTTAAATAAAATTATATCATGAGGCAAAACAATAGTTATACGAACCTCCAACCAAGAAAAATAAAAGGATACCACATATCAAGTGGTGGCGCTTAGAAAGGCCAAGGCCCATCGAGGTGGTGCTGCACGCCTCCAGAGGATCCTCGCCCTCCTTGACCTGCGGCACCTCCCTTTGACCTGCGTGACATCTTCCAAAGTCCTAAGGGTGGAACTGTGCCAAGACCGGTGGCTCAAATTTCTACTACGTGATTTCATCAAGTGGTGGACGTCATGTAATGCTGAAAGAAATTGCAAGAATTGTGATTCTTTCCCATCCATAATCTCCATGCAAAATCGTAGATCATCCAAGTCCCGACGTAGCTCAAAGAGTAAGCCTTGCAACAATGCAGGCTTGTTTGCAATCTGGATTTAGGTAGTCTCTAGGAGTCGGTGTGGTGTCAGCTTTTTGTCATGAACCTCGGCTTGCTTCAAGGTTTTCACCGAAAGAATGGGCACCGAAAGTAAAGGTGACGCTGGGGCAACCGGGAGGGTGAGGAGGGTTGACGAGTTGGGAGGATCCACTGGTACTGACTATGAATCGGAGGCCAAATATCCTAGGGGGCCTAGGTTGAATCCCAAAGAGGTCCCTGAGAAATCAAGACACTCCAACCTGTAAGAAAAAGATGACGACAGGGGTGGGAGGTTATCAAGATTATGACTCAACTCTTCTAGGGAGGAGGACGAGGAAGGCAACAAGGAGGAGGAACTTTGAGAGGGTTAAAGCAGTGGGGCAAAGTGTGAGACGAACTGGTTGGGCTGCCGCTGTCGAAAGCCTCATTTGACTTCCTCTGCCCTGCCATCTCTAAGACACAAAGAGGGCTAAAAACCAAGAGTAACGATAAAGTGCATAGAAGATGTTGATAGTCGCTACTCGAGAAATTACTACATGAGAAATGAGTATTCAATACCGGTGAAATTCATAGTAACATAGGATTTGGTTTCCTCCATTAAAACAACACACATAGAGAGTAAAGTCATAGCAATGGTGTTGGTCCATGGAAGGGATGGAAATCCAAAGAAGGGCGCACTGAGATTAATGGCACCCTGTCTCATGCAAAGTCAAATTAATAGCATTAAGGTAGCGAGAGGGGGTGGGACGCATATGACACACGGTTGACACCACAGTGGCTCTCTATGGCTTCGCTTGTGGACACGTGGTTCCCACTATCACCACATCTAGGGAAAATACATTTTATTATTAAACATTATAAGAAAAAAAATTATATTTTTATTTTCAAAATGATTTTATTTTGAATTTATAAATTTGTAATAAATTAATTTACATAAATAATTTGTTCACTTTTGAATTTGATTTTAACTCTTTACAATTATAAATAATTTTGATTTTTCTTCTTTAAAAATGAGAATATCAAATTAAAAATTATAATATAGCTAAATTTTACTGTTTGAGAATACATATCGCCATGAGGAGGATATTTCTCTCGGGAAGCCACTGGAGTTTCCCTGGATTTCGGAAGGGCCAATCGTATACTAAATCCACCTACTGACCTATCATATGATCCCGCATTCCCAGACTGTATTCGAGGCTTACTCCAAAGCCACAAACTCGGTATTAGTGAACGCAAAAGGTTTCCTGCTGTATCCGTGAAAATGAAACGTGGCCATAAATGAAACAGACGGATGCACATAGCATGACATTACCAAACCTTCCATATTTGTAAATATTAAACGGTTGCGTTCCACATTCACATCTCTTCTCGCCTCTAAAACAAAAACATTAATATTTTTTAATCACTCAGACGTGGCAATCAGCTCACCACCATAGTAAATTTTAAATATGATCAAGTAAAATTAAAAAATAAACATGTAAACGGATGCATTTATAATTGTTGAGGAAAGTTAGTATTAAAATAAAACCATTTATTTATTAGGATGACTAAAAATATTCCATTAATATTTAATTTTGTACAAAAATAATTACATACTAAAACCCATGAAATGTGCCCATTGTCAATATGTATACCCTTCTCGTGACATTAATGATACATTATTAAAGGGTTATCATAAGGTTTTTTTGACATAATACATACCATTGTCAATGAAATTTGGTTGCACATATAACTCAACATCTTCTAGATACATAGATTCATAAGCTTCCAACAATTTGGAAAAATAAAATTTGAAAACACTAAAGGTTGAGCTCTCAAACCCTTTTATTGAAACCCTAACCGTGAATGAAAGGAGATTCTATCCAAAGGATCGTTTGAGGTCTAACATGTGATGAGTGCATGACACATCGAGCTCTACCAACAAAACCTGCAAGAACAGCCGACGGCGGAACCCTTTCGCGGAAAGGACATCTGCGAAAAGTGTGCTCCTCTTTAGGTTTTGTGTCGATAGCATGATTTTTTGGATGCTCTTTGTAGAAACCATTAGTGTATGTTAAGAATCGAATCCTCGATGTCATGATATCCTTCGTGTACTCCATCCTATAATGGGAAAGCACAGTGTAACCATGTTTCACCATGATTTTCACCATAAATATTGTAGTTTTCAAATTGTACAATGTCCATATTTAATGCCTTTTCTTCTTCATATTCGAGGGGCCACGAGGTGCTCATTACTATGATTCTTGAGAGGCTCTGAAGGGCAGACTGTGTGGGGTTTTGAGGTTGTATTCTGAGGCATTGTGGGGAAGGGAGCTCTATGAGAAGAGACCTTGGCATGAGCGGGAAACGTTGAAGCAAATCAAGTGAGTGCTTAATCAATATGGATCCTCTTATTATAATCATTCAAATACATACTAAATCATTGATTAAACCAAGAAGAAAAAAAAAATAGATAAAGACTATTGGATCTACAAGTTAGAATAACAATGCACACCAATAATAATGGGAAAACGTTGATTTATGCAATAACGACAAGAAAATGAAAATGAAAAAATCAAGAGAATATGAAAGAGGAAAAGACAAAACCTAAATTACCATCAATAATTCCAATATAAATGGTTCCTTTATTAATATGTAGGAGACATAAATGTCCTTTTGACCATTTGTTGTTACAAACAAGTTGTTTCTTTTATTTATGCAAATATTTTCCCAATCACTAAAGAAAAAGGTTTCATGTCCACTCACCCACACACATATATATGATGTTAATTTGAAGCACCATGCTTTTAGCAATAACAAGATATTTTATAAACTAACTTAAACTCACATATTCTACATTAGACACTCCACCAAAGAGAACATCACTCAGAGAGAGTGTTGTTTACAAACACAACTAACTGACATACTAACTTGAAAAAATATATTAAGGTATTGATTATAATAGAAATTGAGCGACGTGGCATTGAGTTGCAAAGGAAGGGGGCATGCCCTTCTTGCTGGCCCAATCTCTCCTTGATTGAAAAATAGAGGAGATCATAAATTGGGGTTGTTGTCCATGCTGGAAGAGAGTTGAGAGAGAGAGAGAGGAGGGGGAAGGAGAGGGAGTGGGATGAAGGTGGAAAGAGAGAGAGACAAAGGGCATTTAGAGACATAGAGCAAAGGGAGGAGAGGGATGAGAGAGAGAGGGAGAGAGTGGGGATGAGATATTGACACATAGAGAGACACACCCGAGATTAATACTTAATCATTTGGCGTTTGGGAAAGTTATGTACTTCACTCTTCGTGTTTTGAGAGTTCTAATGAAAAATTAGGATACCTCCACGAGCGGTGGATCTCACTGTAAGTGATGTTTTAATTCTCAGGATTCCGTGTTTTCCCACCATGTGTCCTCACTTGACGTCACTATTGTTGATGTGTCTGCATGAAGAGAGTGACACATATCAACTCGGAATGAATGATTGATGTAATCCAAATGGAATGAAATGAGTTCCACTTGCCCATCTAATGATGATGCCATGTCACTGATTTAGTACCGATAAGATGGATTGAGCATTTAAGTATCTGTGGAGTTTTGGACAAAAGGATGAGAGCTTTAGACACCCAAAATGCAAGGAATTAGTGGAATGGCTTCAAGATAAACATTGCAATTATAACTTGTGAATTTCTAGAACTATTAATGTATGAGAGCCGTTGATTTGAGTATCCTATTGGATCTCCACCGTTGGAAATTTAACATGTATATTTTCACAATCTGAGACCGAAATTGATCGCCTAAATTGTTGTTTGCATAGGTGTTCCCTGTGTAAAGACTTGGTAAAACCTGTTGCATGCTCACTCATGATAAAATGATGACAAGTATTTTTAAACTCAAACCGTAACATGTAATCACCTTTCATGGAAGCAAAACATGGTGAAAAATGAGTAAAAATGGGTAAGGTCCATTGAAGATGAGTGATTAAATCATGGAGAACAAGCTCAAAAAAACAAAAAACCATACTTGATGGATTTATAGGGTAGAGGAGGTAAAGGGTAGGGGTGAAGAACTAGGTTACAAACCACATCTAGGAGCTCACCTTAGGAGGGCACATCTATCCTTGATAAAATTCAAAATTTGAAGTTTGAAAAATTAGGTTTCATAAAACCCTAAGTTGTAGTGTGCCTTACCCTAGAAAATATCCAACTAAATTTAAGTTACAAGTTGAAGCACCATTGAATTTTTTAAAGGTTAGTTATTTCTAGTTGTTTCTTCCACATGGTGCCACTACCTATCGGACATCACGAGGTATACTCTTGCTATTAAGGTTCAAATCAGATTGATTATTCTTAAAGGGTATTTAGGAGAAAAGGATCTTTTCTAAAAAAAAAACTTAAATGAAGAAGGATCTCATCCAACAAATTCATAGGAACAATGCACCCCAAGTTTTATTAATTTGATTTGCCTCTATTTGTTATGGAATTACCGTGTGGATATTATGAACATCTAGGTTGTATTTTTTTATCTATTGGGGTTATGACTATCATAATAATCATTGGTCAAAATTAAAGTCAAAGTATCAAATTGATTAAGGCTGAGATTATATATTTTATTTTTTACCTAAATTTTCATTAAGAAATCATATTATCTAGAAGTACAGAGGACAGGTTGAAGAAAATATTTGTCACCTTGAGTGAAGGAGACTCAAGAAAGAAACACACTCATTCTCGAGCACAAGACTCCAAGTTCAAGGTTTGATTTATTAAATTTGATAAGATTCTTAACATGTCAAGTTTAATAACTCCTAAACCCTCTAGTTGTGATAAGAATATTTGAAAGCATTATTGAATGCTTGGTAGCATGTGAGAATATATAGATGTAAATGCTTACTATAATCATTTAATAGATATAGCTAACATCTTCTCTAGGGGAAAGTTCTTGTTTTGTTTCGAGATACTATGGAGGAATGATTTATCAAAACACTAGAAGAGTGTTTCTCTCATTCCTTATTATTGTATTTCTTACTTTTGAATTCTTGTTTTAAGAGGGGTCACAAGTGATAGCCTTTAAAGGAGCTGCCACCGCAGATACCGTTTCCTCATTGTTTTCTATTATTATTATAAAGAGGGCTATTCTTGTTCCAATATTTCTCCTTGTTGTTCTTGTTCCGTGTAGGTCACATGTGATAACCCCCCGGGAGGGAGCTATAGTGATGGCTGCAAGAGGAAACATATTAGATAAGACACATAGAAGATTATCCAAGTTGTATATATGACCATATACACCATGTAATTCAAGAAGAAGAAGAAGAATCTACTCTTTCTAGATACAAAACATCTCATATAAAGAGAGATCATGAGAATAAAAGGCTCCAAAGATGATAAAAAAAATCCCTCTAGAAATTCCTCTAGTGTAGTTGATCACTCTTCAGATCATCGAGGAGTCTTCGAGTTAGAAAGGCATACCCAAAATCATTGTAGTAACTAGGAAGAGACCAATATGGTCTTCTATCAAGACTTTGCGATTTTAAAAAAATCCATAGAATTGATGGAGAGATATGAGGAGGAGCAGTTAGCTCCACTAGTGGTGAGGAAAGACACCCCACTAAGTACGAGATCAGAAGGAGATATATTTCATAGGGATTCATCCCTCATAATCCAATAACAAGGAGAGCAATATCCCCACCACCATTCATAGAGATGTACAAAAAAGCCTGATTTGTGTCCATAGGATTCTCCGAGCAAGACGGAGAAGACTATAATGAGAAACTTGGGACAGCAATGAAAGAAGTGTATATAGAACAACATGATAAATTCTACATAGTTTTTATTACTAGCATGCTATCTGAGGGGAGTAGGGCGGTAATAGGACAACCTTCCTATACTTTGAGATTGAGTTGTTCCAAGCATGCTTAGTGTATATTATAAGTCGCATCCATGCAGACATGACTACAATATAATAATGAGTTATCTCTAGAGAAATACTATAATATACCCTCGATGTTATTGATTGAGCCACTCTTTGCTTCAGATGAAGCTATTTTCATGATAGAATAGAATAGATACTCTCATATTTCAGCAGCTACAATGAGAATAAAGCAGTCATTCTCAACTTCAAAAAAAATGCATGTGCAGAGTCCCAGTCCCAAAAGGAACAATTGCAGAGAAAGTAAAGAACATACTCTCAGACAATAAGACAGATAGTTCTTTGCAGAAAGAACATAGAGCCAACACATGATTGTGCTGATTGAGCTGTAATTTAACAAGTGTACCAAGTCGTTTCAACATGATGTGAAAATTTGGTTCAAAGAACACCAGGAAAGATATATGTTTTGTAGTGAGTTACATGTTCACCCCTGCTCATGGAAAAATGATGTGATGAGGTACCCAAAGGGTACAATTGATTATGGACCCATATATATCTTGGATTATGAGATAATATTTGTAGGACTACATAGATTCAGATTGGGAAGGAACTATCATAGACTGGAAAAGTACAACTAGATATTGATTTAGTATGGGATCAACTACATCTCGCGGACTTGGTGAGAAGTAGAAGGACTTATATGGAACTCGGTCAGCAG
>SNQJ01S0272027.1:0-11643 GCA_010110895.2 Picea sitchensis | reverse complement strand
TGTGTGTGATTGTTTATTTATTACTACTCACTTTTGGATAATAATTCTACATTGATTTAACATTTGAAGAAAAAGGATTATAATTACGTTATTACTGATTCAACCCCCCTCTCAGTAATCCAACATTTCCATGCACCTAAATTTACTGTGCATTTATTCTTCGTCATACCGACTACTTACGCGCACTACTCTAGCATTGTGCGCCAATATCTACTGCGCACAATTTCGATACCGCGCACCAATATTCCACATGCATTTTCATCCTATGCATGCACCATGTCAAGTTCAACATATTCCATCGCGCCCAATTGTCTGTGCACACTACTTAATACATTGTTGCGACACAACTTATACTCATACCTATGCGCGTACCAACCAAACTCCTCTACGTTAAGCAATACTTGCGCACCCCATGTGCACCTTACTATGTGTGTGCTCACCGCGCAAAGCTAATTTCAGCATGTGCATCTACACATAATAATATTCCACGCAGCACCACAATTTACCGCGCACACTAGCACGCCAACGTTTTCCCACGCGGTGCCAAATTTACCACGTGCACCAGTACGCCAACCTTTTCCATGGACACTCCATGACTCCAATTCTGGTTACTTTGAATTTACTTTTCTGTGAATATTTGCTTCAATTGCACCCCTCTGGCCCATCCATGCTAAGTGTTGAGCTAAATCTCTTATACCAATTTGTAACGTTCCCCCGGCCAACCACAGGCCGAAGTGCGTGACTCCAGAGAAACCACTGATGCTCTGACACCAGTCGGTAACATTCCTAGTAATCAACTGAGCTATGCCACCTATATTTACTCTTTAAACTGCATGTAGCTAAAACATATACATGCAGCATTCTTGCGGAAGATTTAAAGATAAACAACAATTTTCTTTATGTAACATACGACTTTTATATTGAAATAACAGTAACTACAGATATGCAGCATTTACAGGAAATTACCCATAAGCACACAAGCAATCATAATCACATATATGATAAAATCATAACATAGGCATGTAAATAACAAAGAAGCATATCATTTTATCATACACTTATCTTAGAAAGATTGTCACCAACTGCTTACAGACCATCCACGAACCTCCCAGCCATAGACTACATTGTTCATCACTCTCAACAGTGAGTCACCCCTGAGCTGGGACTGAACTCCACCCAGGGTAAAGGGTTCCTATCCAGGCTAAGACTCAAGGACAACAGGAAAGACTATGTCTCAGGTGCTCACTCAACTAACATCCTACGACCTCTCATTCCCCACATGCCTGTCCCATCCAAGGAAGCGTGCCCCTTCTCTGCTCAATAGTCCCTCGGTTGCCCCACTTCCCTTCCAGGGCTTCAGC
Source organism: Picea sitchensis (assembly GCA_010110895.2). Taxonomy (NCBI): domain Eukaryota; kingdom Viridiplantae; phylum Streptophyta; class Pinopsida; order Pinales; family Pinaceae; genus Picea; species Picea sitchensis. Next base: position 10,282 of record SNQJ01S0272027.1, on the reverse strand, counting down.
AACAGGCCGGACCGGAAGTCTCAGAGCATTGTAGCTGCAGTTTAGCACCTTCGGGAATCAATCCCCAGCAATTCTCTCACTCAGAGAACTGCTCACGGGCCTAAAAACCCACTTCTTCAATCCCCCTCCAAGCTAACCAGGTACACCAACCAAAAAGGGTTATGGGAACAGGCTCCGGAATGGTGAAAATGTTGTCTCCAGGATAACAGAATGCGTGAGTGAAAATGGTCATGGAATCATTGACTGGATAACTGAGTGTGTACAGGAATCACTGTGAACTCTTCGTGAAAAGTGATGGTGATGGTGATAATGATGGTCGGGCTCCTCGTCTCTGGAATCCCCCAAATGAGCTAAGTCCCCCCATGATATGAATGCATGTCCCCAACTTGACACTTGTCATATTGGAAGTTAATTTGGTCCACTTGTCTCCAACTTTAGAACTTAAGATAAAATAATTATCCATACTTTACATTTTAGGAATATTAATATAATATTCCCTTGACTTTTGGCCCTCCCTTTCCCTAACTGGTGAAGTTTAGTCCCCCGTCTCTTTTATCATGGTCGATCTACACACAGCGATGTATTTTATATTAATCATGAGTCATGTACAAAGTAGGCGCATTGGCCCTTGACATCTAGGCGTTCCGACCTAATATCAAAACATAAGCATCCCAGCTTATAATAACCAGCTCACCAGCTTATAACACATATCATATACACAAGGCTCATTGTCCTCCATACTACAGGCACCTTAGTTACTGCACGCGGTATCTTGCAATGTGCATATTACATCATTTTACTACGCAGTTCATGCGCGCACTATGCCACATGATGTGCATTACCAAATGAGGTCAAAACAACTCACCAGCTTAACTATATTTATATTACATTTACAATTGGGTTCGGTCAAGGGATATTACAGTAGGTCGACAAATTAAGCAACAGGGCAATCGACTACCGAATGGATGAATTAATGGTCGAGTCAACTTGGTAAGTAAAATAGTCGACTTGGTTAGATATTGAGACTATAAATAAAGGACCCCATGGGTCATTATATATGCAAGTGAACACAAGTGAATCAAATGGTGTGTTTAATAATGCATTGTGATGTTTTGATCATAATGCGTTGTACTTAAGTGTTGAAATGGTGTCTTTAAACACCACCGATCTTCTTTGAAGTTTATTACTCTTTGTTTATTCTGCAGATTATGTTATTGTTCTATTTTCGGTTACCCTCAATCCCCAACATCATGGGGGAATCTTGAATACCCTACGCATGATAAGAAACTTTATTCCTTGAATCAAGTTGTTAAGAACTTTATTCCACACTTATCACCAACCACTATAGTATTTTAGGCCCAAAGTAAACTTCAACAAACCAGACACTACAAGTGGATGGGATTTTTGCAAAAATTTCTTATAATCATCAAATATAAGAAGGGAAACACTAATAAGTTTGCATACAAGCTTTCAATGCCACCCATATCCAAGAATATAGATTTTGGGAACTCTTATGCACATGGAGCATTTTACCCATGATGCATACAAAGAGGCACACACAAAAGATGAGGACTTTAAAAAGATGTTTCAGTAGCTACAATGATCTAGGTGGATATCGGTGGCCATTGACCTCTTCCAACTGGCTCACACACAGTTTTCATTTTGGCAGTTTTTTTTCTAGCTTTTCGGGTCCTAAACTTCTAGGGACGTTTTGAGGCCCTAAAAAACATTTTTTAGGCTTTCCATGGTGACACCATAGATTGAATTAGAGGGTAATGACAAAATGTGTATTCCTTGGATATACCTTTCCAACAGGTTATCGTGTGCCTAAAATGAATATCGGATGCAAAAGTTACAACACCGAAAAGTTGATGTACCAACTTACCACATCAGGGCCCACGTGAATTTTGGTGCTTCATCTACTAGGGTTAGGTTTTTGGATGTCTAGGGTTTTCTAATTAATTCATGATGCTAAAAAGTGATAGAGGCCTCATTTTAATATGCTCAATTGAATTGTGTAGCCGCCACATCTCTTATTAGAGATTAGCTACCACCATTCAAGCAAGATGGTTTCATTCTTTATTTTACAGTTTCAGGAGATTTATTTATTGAATAGAAGTTAACTTTCACTACATCTCTGTTATTGTTCATTGTATCTTGGTTTTAATGTTATAGATATGTGTTTCATTTCATTCCTCTCATAAATATGGATCAGTGGTATCAAAGTGGTCTGCTCTTCATGTGTTTCTATGTGCATGTCCCCAACGAGGTCAAGCTATTAGAAGTTGGGACTCGAACTAGTTCAGCCTTTGCAATATCGGCCTCGTCGAACCCAAAATCCACCGATGGGGGAAGAAAAGAGAGATGATGGTGCAGGAGATACTTTTAAATTGTTGCTCAAGGAATCCCTCATGCGAAAAAGGAACAAGATGATGGACAATTTTTCACAAATCCTTCGACGAATGCCAACAGCCAATGCATCTTCCTCGAGCGGAGGCGCCCCCCCTTCAAGGTACAAATAAATTTTTATATTCCTATATTTGAAGGTTAAATAGATGCAGACTTTATAGACAAATGGTTAAACCTTCTAGAAGGGTATTTTTTTTACCATAACTTTTTTGATAGAGAAAATATTACATTTGTGCTCCTCAAGGCCGACCCCCATGTCAAAGATCAGTGGGAGACTTTCTATGAGAAAAAGGCAACAGAGGAATCTACATTATTTGTAGTCGCACCCACTTGGGGTTCTTTCAGAGATTTTATTGAGGAACAATACTACCCTGATGGAAGTTATGACGACTTATATACAATATGGACCACACTACAGTAGGAAAGGGACCAAACAGTGTCAGAGTTCACCAATGTCTTCTGGGTATCAAAGAATATGAGTGACATCTGGTGTTCAATTTCCATGATAGTCTGCATAGATACATCTAGGAAGAAATGGAGTTTCTAGACATCTCATCCTTGCGCACAGCCTATCGATAGGTTGTCAAAATAGAGTAGCAACTTAAACAAAAGACACGACAGTTTGGGTCTGTGAACCCCTCATAGAAGAAGTAGGGAAAAGGCATCCCCAGTGTGCATAATAAAGGATATATCAAGGATGGAGATCCTTGGGACAACCATTCTAAGCTACAAATAAATAAGGACAATAGGAAGACAAAGAAAGACATTAGGAAGTGGTGTGAGTTCCATAATGGCCCCTGGCATAACATTGTGGAATGTCGCTCAAAGCAGTCATTGGTGGCCAAGGTAAAAGCCTATAAATCAAATGTGGGTTCTAACCCTAATTCAAACCTAGAAAAAGGGAGATGGATCATTAATGTAGAACCCAATGCCATCGTTCCTATCGCCAAGATTCAGCTCGGTGAACTTGATGAACCAGAGGAAGGTGAGTGCCTCTTTCATTCACAGATGTGTGTGAAGGGTACTCTGTTGCACTTCATCGTTGATAGTGGTAGCAAGAAGAACCTCAACTCAGTGAAGGTCATCAAGCGGTTGGATCTGCCGAAAGCAACACACCCACAGTCGTAGACCATCAGATGGCTTTGCCAAGGGAGCGATCTTCACGTCAGTTAAAAGTGTTGCCTACCCTATGACATCAAGCCCTTCAAAGATGAGGTATTGTGTGATGTCGGTCCTCTTGAAGTTTTTGATGTTCTTTTAGGCCAAACTTATTTATGGAAACATCATGTTGTATATGAGTCTAGGCCCCATAGTGTTATTATTACTTTGGACTAGAAATTGCCTAGGATACCCGAGGTAGTCCCACCTATTTCCATTTCCTTGATATATGCCAAGAAATGAAGGAAGGGTATCTCTCAAACCGGGAAGTTTGTCTTGTTTATGGTTAGTACTCAAAGTGAATGGAAGGTTATAGCCACATCAATCACCTCTATGACAGGTCTCTCCACGCAGTAGAAGCAGGTGGATAAGGTCGTGGAAGAATACAAAGACATCTTCTCCTCACCCACCAAGGTACCTCTGCACTGTCAGGTCAAGCATTCAATTGATCTGACCCACAATACACCGTCTATCACCGCTCACTATCTGAAAATGAGGAAATCAAGCGCCATATCCAAGAGTTGCTTAAAAAGGGGCACGTCCACACAAGTTCATCACCTTGTGGAATCCCAATCGTGCTTGTGGAGAAAAAATACGGGACTTGATGACTCTACATTGATTACCGAGCCTTAAATAAAATCATGGTCAGAAATCAGTACCCAATTCCTTGAATTAGCGATCTCCTTGACCAGCTCAATGGGGTCAAATGCTTCAGTAAGATTGATCTTAAGTCCAACTACCACCAGGTCCCATTAGAGCAAACTGATGTATGGAAGACTACCTTCAAGTCCAAAGAAGGTCTTTTTGAATGGTTGATCACGCCCTTTGGGTTGATGAATTCCCCAAGAATTTTCATGAGGATGATGGACGATATCTTGTGGCCTTTCACCAATTATATTTTGGTGGTGTATTTGGATGACATCCTCATATTCAACAAGAGTTGGGTGGAACACTTGCAGCATATTCAACAGGTTTCACAAGCTATATGCAAATTTGGAAAAAATCCCCTTCAGCATGAACAAGGTCCAGTACCTAGGATAAACTATTGATGAGCATGGGGTGCATGTTGATCTAGCCAAGATCTAGGTCATTTGTGATTGGCCAGCCCCGACCACACTCACTGAGCTTCAAAGCTTCTTAGGCCTTGCCAATTTCTATCACAAGTTCATGTTGTGATTCTCCCACATTACATGGGACCTTAGCCATATGACAAGAGGTGGTGATAAGGAAAATGTTGTGTGGGGTCAGTCGCAATATAAAGTGTTCAATTATTTGAAGAAAAACTTGTGCTCATCCTCGGTACTCTCATAACCTGACCTACAACATCCTTTTGAGATTGAGACAAATGCTTCATACTATGTTGTGGGCGCAGTTCTCACTCAACACAGACATCATGTGGCCTATCATAGTGAGACACTATCAGATACCATCCATAAGTACCCCGCTTATGAAAAGTAAATGTACTCCATTGTACAAACCTACCACTAATGGAGGCATTACATTCTCGGGAAGGAGACAATCATCCACATTGATTATAAGCCTTTGTAGTTCATGTAGACACAAGACAAATTGAATAATGACCACCATCAGAAGTGTCCCACCTACTTGCAACAGTTCCATCTCAGCATCAAGTATAAGATAGGAAGCACAAACCACATCGTTGAGTGCCTCATTTGACCTCCAATTGCATCACTAACCACGATGTTACACTCTTGTGAAGATGAGACCTCTGGATGGCCCCAACTCTACGAGAGAGATCCTGACTTTTCCACTACCTACCATATGTTGGGCACAAACACATTTTTCACTGATTTCCATATTCAGGATGGGTTGTTGTGCCATCTGGACCATCTCTACATTCCATCAAGAAAGCGAGTGAAGTTAATTTGGGAAGCTCACTATTGTCGGGTGGTAGGAAACTTCGGCATAGAAAAGACAGTGGCAGTGTTGAAACAAGATTTATATTGGCCAAAACTTCGATAGGATGTCAGCAAGTATATGAAGTCCTACATGGCCTGCATCATTTCCAAAATGACCATTAAGAAACAAGGAATATACACCCCTCTGCCTACTTCCAACAAGCCCTAGGAATCGATCTTGATGGAATACATGTTGGGCCTTCCTTCAACCAAGTAGAGAAATGACTATGTTTTTTTGGTTTTTGATCAATTTTCCAAGATGGTGATTTTGATCGCCTGCAAGAAGAGCATCACAGCGGAGGCCACTACCAAGATATTCTTCGAGCGAGTGTGGGTACATTTTGGGATACCACAAACCATTGTCTCAAATTGGGACAGCCAATTCCTCAACACATTCTGGTTGATCCTCTAGTCACAGCTGGACACCAAGCTCACTAAATCCACTACCTTCCACCCCCAAACGGATGGCCAAACCAAGGTCGTCAATAGGATGCTCATGCATATCTTGTGCATGTACAATTCCAAGCATCCATGCACATGGTATGAGAGTCTCCCCTATGTTTAGCACAGTTACAACAGATCCATGCATAGCTCAACCGGCCACATCCCCTTTCAGGTGGGGTTGGGATTTCAACCATTGGGTTCCATGGATGTTGCACCACTCCTTGTGTCCACACAAGAAGAATTGTCCCGTGCTCAAACCAAAGCTGAAAAATCCTCTTGGTTCATTGAATGATTCCATAATATCTGCCAACAGGTTTAGGATATTTTTCATAAGTCCAATGCCAAGTACAAACAACATCATGATCAGCATCATGTGCCACACAAGTTTCAGGTGGAAGATAAAGTTTGGTTGCACTTACAGAAAGAACGCCTTACAAGACCCCATCGGAAGCTTCATCCACTCCGTTATGGACCTTACACCATCACCAAGGTTGTGGGCGACAACGCTTTTGATCTCAACATTCCTCCCTTCCTTGGCTTGCACCCAGTGTTTAATGTGGACCTCCTTCGACCATACTTTTCACCATTATTGGACACCTCAGAGATAATAGAACAATTGACACTGACGGAGCTCAACCCAAACTGCATGGAAAATGAATCCATTGATCAGATCATGGACACACAAGTCAAGGGAACTTGCCAACAGAAGCTTCAACTTTATCGTGTTGTTAAAGCAGGGCAGCTTTTTCACCAAGGCAAGTGGCTCACCCGTGGCCAAATTCAACAGAAATTTCCTCATTCGATGGGGGAAATCAACGCAATGGATATCATTGCTTCCTAAGGGAGGAGGATTGATCTAGGTGGATATGGGTGGCCACCCACCTCTTCGAACTGGCTCACATATATTTTTCATCTTGGCAATTTGTTTTCTAGCTTTTCGGGTCCTAAACTTTTGGGGCCATTTTGAGGCCCTAAACAACGTTTTTTGTGCTTGCCACAGTCACATTCTATATTTAGTTAGAGTGTGATAGAAAAATGTGTATTCCTCGGATAGACCTTTCTAACGGTCATCATGTGCCTAAAACAGAGATCATATGCGAAAGTTACGAACTTGGGAAGTTGATGTACCAACTTACCTCATCGAGGCCCACATGACTTTTGGCGCTTCATCTCCTAGGGTTAGGTTTTTGGATGTATAGGGTTTTCTCATTACTTCTTGATGCTAAAAAGGCTTGAAGCCTCATTGTAATGTGCTCAGGAGAATGCGTGTAGTCACCACATCTCTTCTCATAGATTAGATACCACCATATGAGTAAGATTGTTTCATTCTGCATTTTACAGTTTCAACAGATTTCTTTATTGAATAGAAGTTAAGTTTCATTTCATCTCTGTTATTGTTCATCGTATCTTTGTTTTAATGTTATATATATTTGTTTCATTTCATTTCGCCCATAAATGTGAATCATACAAGGCCAAATTCATGTAGAAGAAGGTGACGATAATGTCGGATTTCATCTCCATGATGAGTTTCTTTACAAGCTATTCAAACTATGTGTCCGTAAAGGTGAAATATTTCATCTTATCAGAGAGGCTCACACCTCAAAGATGTGCATTCATATGCCATGTAAAAAGACCATCAAAGGAGAAGAAAAAATAAACATGTTCTTTGAATAGGTATGGGTGCACTTTGGGATACCAAGGAGCATCATCTTAGACATGGATACCAGTTTTCTAAATCTATGCTTTGGTAAAATATGGACACCATGCTGAAGAGAGATACAATATTCCATCCACAGACATATGTCTTTGAATAGGTCTGGGTGCACTTTGGGATACCAAGGAGCATCATCTCAGACATGGATACCAATTATCTAAATCTATGCTTTGGTAAAATATGGACACCATGATGAAGAGAGAAACAATATTCCATCCACAGACATATGCACCTACATAAGTATTCAATAGGAGGTTGGTTCAAATTTTGAGTGGTTAAAATCAGAATCATCCAAAGACCTGGGATGAAAATCTAATCTATATTAAACAATCTTATAATAGAGTGGTCCACACTTCTACTGGTAAGTCCCCTTTCAAAACTTGATTTGGGTATTTGGCACCTTTTCCCTTGGATATTGTCTATGGACAACAAGGAGGAGTGAGGGAAGACATCACAAGAGAAGCATTGAAAGCTGAGAAATTTATTGAAAATATTAGGTAGATCCATTTGCAAGTATTAGAGACACTAAAGAAGTCCTAGGAAAAGTACAAGGTTGGACATGATCAATACAAAACTAAGAAAACATTCAAGGTTAGAGACATAGTTTGGTTGTATCTCAATAAATAAAGGCTACATGGTATTGGTAAGAAGATCAAGGCGCATTTTGAGGTATTGAAGAAGGTAAGTGATAATGCCTACAAACTCATTCTACCCCCATATATGCGCATTTATTTAGTAGTGAATGTGAAAAAATAAAACTCTACGAGGCTTCCATGTAGGATCGGGAAACCAATGAACAGGTCTTACCTACCATAGAGGACATAGCACTGAAAGCTTGGGTGGAGTTGGAAAAAGACATAGTTCTGCAGAAGAAATCGAGAACTATCAAACAAGGGCAATGTGACCTTTGGCATATTAGGTTGAATGGACAACTTCTAGGCAAGGAAAAATGGTACTCTAGGGAGAAGGTAGAGGAAAAACTCCCTCCCCTCTTTCAGTAAAATATTTTGGGGGACCAAAATCCTCCCTAAATGTGGAGGTGTCATCCAGAATGGATCATTATATAATTTGTCGTCTATCTTGATACTTTTTGGGTGGAAAATTGGAGGAATCAGATTGTAGGGCCCATTTTAATCGTAGGTGATAGTTTGAAGATTTGGGGCCTTGGACTATACAGATCCATTTTGAGGCATCAAATGACACTTTTTGGGGTCAAAACTTTGTGGGCATAACTCCTAGGCCCTTGATGTTGTTCTACACATTAAGATATTTTCTAATGGTGTGAAAAACACCCTAATAGGAGTTTGTATGTGGAAGTTATGTCTCTCGTAAGTTGACCTACCATTTTGACCACCATGGTACGGAGTGGATGCCACGTCAACTACCACTACTCACACATGTGGGGATAATCATGTGTGGACTTTCAAGAAGATTCTAGAAGGTCTATAACCTAACACTAATTGAGGGTTGAGGCATGCAAAACCATAATTGTAGATGGCTATCGGGCTATGCTAAATATTGGGCCACTAAGAAGAGAGGGTGTTCCATTCTTTTAGCATTGTACTTGTTCCATAATTGAACATAGCATTTAGGAGTGGGATTTGAGAGCATAATAGAGGAGGAAAAAGATATTGTAGCAACCATTTAGGCCACATTGTCAAGGGAAACTCCATAGTGAGCGCCCCTTTCTTTGTACTTACTTTTTATCATTGAAGAAGGAAGAGCAAAGCATAGGCCTCACCTTCTAGCTAGGTTTTTTTCTCATATCAGATTTCCCATGATACATCTTGACTTCATTTGTGTGGAAGGTGTGTTCATTTGCTTGTTGTTTCATTTTTGTATTTCAATTATTTTCATAAAATTGAGCATTAAGTTGGTAATAATAATTTAGGATCTAAGGAAACAAATGGAATAACACAATATTTCATAATATTGGAAGATTTGTTGTGACGAACCATTCTGGTGGAATATCCATTGCAATTTATAAATCATTGACTTAATGTAGCTTATCCTTAGGTAGACAATATTATTGCATTAGCAATTAGGGCAATGTAAACTTGCCCCTTTTCCCACTTGAATTTTAGACTTTAAGACCTAAACATAAGTTTCAACATGGAATTCATGCCCATACAAAACATAAAAAGTAAGAACATGTATCCCATAGAGGAGAGAATGGAAGGATGAGAAAGTATGTAAAATCACCCCATGACCAATCAACCTTATGCTAGTAGGCCAATCACTACTATTGTGGATGTCCCCGTCTGAGTAAAGACCATAGTATATTGAGATTTATGTAAAATTACAACCCAATGCCTACAACCATTGTGAGATAGGAGGGAATGATATTTTAGTCAGAGAAGTTATTTCAAGATAATGCTAGTAGAATAAAATGAAAAAATGATGTTAGACATCTATGTTAAAAAACATTTTTCTTTTAATCCATTACTATAGCCAAAAAAATAAAATGGCATTAGCACATGTTTAATAGCTATATAATCTAATCACATTTTATACTATTCTAATGTCATATGATATTAACACAAGGATCAAAACATATTGACTTTTGTATGAGATTGAAGACTAGTCCTTACAACCAATTTAGGATACAATGGAAAGGAGATTTTATCGTCACAAGCAA
>SNQJ01S0272026.1:0-11643 GCA_010110895.2 Picea sitchensis | reverse complement strand
GTGTGTTGATATTTGATCTGGTTATGTGAGTGGTTACTGAAGGTGTTTGTCCTCTGTTGGAATACCTATGTTGTCAAACATAATAAAAACCCTTTTTCCATTTATGTTTCCCGAAATTTGTCAGGTTGGGATTCCATAAGGTATGAAACAATACTCCATCCAATTCATTTAGTTTCCATACTATGAACACTTACAAGTAGCTAATTTGTTTGACACAATTCATATTGGAAACAATGTCAAGGAATACTTATGAAAATTTTAGATGGGGGGGGGAAATAAAGACAAAATTTCTAAAGTGATTAGTGGAATTGAGGAAGCCAACATAATGGAACATTTAAATCATTTTTATAGTGATGGACAATCAAACAATCTTCCATAGTTATTAATAGAGCAAGAGAATGATGTTTCAAAAGAGGTTATTTGAAATATTGAATTTCTCATTTGTTGCATGAAACATAAATAATATATTACCAATGAATGTGATATTAGTGGGGAAAAAGCTCTTGATTGACATGCCTTTATTAAGGTTTGACCTTTGTTAATATTTATAATATTACAATACATACAACCTGAGTGGGCGTAATGTTTAAGAACATGTGTTTCCTTCTAAGAGGTCACAAGTTCAAATCCAGAGGGGGGTAGGGTATGTATACCTTTGTAGACTTTAGCAGTAAAATCGTTGCACAGAGGGGGTCCCTTGTCCCAAGAAAAAAGGGGTCTCATAAACCAATTTGGTTTCTGGCTTGGACATGACCTTAAAATTAGATTGTTATTATTATTATTATTTGTTAGTAATAGATGTTTATTTCTAATCAAAATTAAGTGATGTTAATGCTTTCTTCCTTGTTACAATATGTTCTACCTCTAGCTCTCTAAGCAGCTTTGACAATAACATAAAGCAAGTTATATATGATTTTAATGGGTACTTGAGGTAAGTAAAATGTTATAATTGAAATGTTACGTGTAAAACTTATTCACATTTGATTTATTTTCATTGTATAATTTTATGTTGGCACACATGATTTCTTTGCACTTTTAGGTGATCTTCATCTAAATAAATACATAAAGAAGATATCAAGTATTGGAAGAAATAAATCCATTGTTTGATGTGTGAAATGAAAAAGTATATACCTCCAATATTTTCAATGTACAAGAACATTACCTCATACACCTAGTCAAGGATATTGAAATATGTGGACCCATACACACAAGGTCAATGTGGTTGGTGGAGAGGCACTTGAAGGCATTAAAGGATTTTGTTAGAAAAATATCATGTCCAGAGGACTCAATGGTTTAATTCTACATGGTATATCAGCCCACATTGTATATTAGTGAGTATCTACCTTGAGTAGCAGGTAATATTAATGTGCCTCTCCTTTGGGATGACAATTCCCCCAACAAATTTGAAGGGAGGTGTTGTTCAGAAAATGTAGATGGAGAAAAGTTAAAGGTATTAACTTTTGTTGTAATTATTATCTTTGCACATATATTTTTAAACTTGATTGGTACCTAAATCTATTTTTCTTTTTTCATTATGGTAGTGAAGGGTGGAATGCATTGCATTTATACATTGCAAAAAATATTGATTGGATGAAGGTATGAATATAACAATGCAACATGATTTACCAGAGTTTGTCATAGACTGGGGTGGTATATTTGATGAAAATATATTATGTGGATAATGATAAAATATGACGCAAAAGGAAATTGATATAACATATGGTGCACAAGATAGAAAGGTAAGCATTTCCCATTTTTTTTTAGTTTTTAATTCCCATTTTTGTGTTGTTTTTTGTCCCTCAAACTATCTCGTACATATTTTTATCAATTCACGACACTACATTTATAACATGTCAAGAATACAAGTGAAACATCACAAAGCTATATGGTGCAATGGTAGAAAATCTCACACCAAACAGTTGGATGATAAGAAGAAACCCTTTTATAGTGGGAAAATTACAATTTTTTGGGTTACTAATATTTACCACAAGGGTGACAAACATCCAGTCATGTATGATTTGAGATACTATGGCTATTTGGAACATATCATGGATATAGACTTCAAATCATTCAAAGTGGTTCTCTTTAAGGTCAAGTGGTACAAATTATTGCTACAAGGTGATCAAAGGATCATTATTGATCATGATAATGGATTAACCATGATTGATATTATTAGGTATGAGTTCAATATAGAGCCTTATGTCCTTCCAAGTCCATGTGAGTAGGTATTTTATTCATAGGTGTCAGGTAGAATAAGTTGGTCATTTGTTGTTAGATTTAATCCAAGAGGAATTCCTATAAGGTATGTTCCAGAAGAACATGATCATGTTGAAGATGAAGAAAATGCAAGAGAGTAGGAAGAAGTGTTAGATGAAGAGATCCATGAACTTGACTATCCATTCATTGGCTCACATATTATGCATCATGTTGATGAAGACTTAGTACTATACATACCAGATGTAGTTATGGACAATCCCTTCAATGATTATGAAGTGTTTGATATGAATTATGATATTGATGAATCAAATATTGAATTGAATGACGTTTAAGATCAATCTAAGATAAATACGTAGTAAATCTTATTTAATAAAGTGATCTCATTCAAATTGAGTACTCTTATTATTTGGGATCTCAAAAGGGTCTGATTCCCTTCTAATTTTGCTAAGATTTTCCCTTCTTGTTTTGAGCTCCTTATTGGTTCACATCTTATTGGTAAATAGCTTCTCACACAGATATGTGCCTTGGATGGATAGTTGAATTAAATAAATTGACTTTCATTCTTCTTATTTGTTGTGGCACTAGTTTATCCATCCCTTGGGAATTTGGAGTTAGTATTATATTGTGTAGTCTTAATAAATGGCTTAGTTAGTGTTATGTCATATTTTTCATGTCTCTACAAATTGAATTATCATTTTTAATCCAATATTGGTTGGGTGGTTGGAGGAGGAAAATTAGGCTCATGTTGCACACATTAAGTAGATCAAGGTCTAAATAATATTGCATCAATGCATAATAATCAATGTAATTAATCAACATCATAGAAACGTATCTATTGTTGTTTGTGTCTCATGGGAGTTCATGGATAATGCATCACGAACATGTTCTCTTTCTCATATATGAATTATGGCCTTGATAAGAGGACACTTATCAACAGATTAAACATGTTTCTCACTAGTGCTTTAATTCTAAAAATCAAAGATCCTAATAAATATTTTGTTGTGTGCATAGATGCTTGTAGAGAAAGAATCGACACAGTTTTTATGTGAGATAATCATGTAATATGTTATGAGTCATGAAAGTTGATTGAACATTAAAAAATTATGTTACCCATGACTTGGAACTTGCTACAATAGTGCATGATCTGAAAATGTGGAGGTGTTATCTAATGGGAAAAATATTTATCTTAGAACTTTTTAAAACTAAAACAAGAATATTATATTATAAATTAGTTGTGGCATGGACAATAGAAGTGATAAAAATAAAAATAAAACAAGAAAATTATTGATTTCCAATCTCCCTTCATAGAACAAGGGGGAGAGAAATCAATTTTTTCTACTGGAAATTTTCATATCAGTTTCCTGAGAACATGGATAAATTCTCACAAATTGATTACAAAGTAAAATACATAAACAAAGCATAATTATCTCAGGAAAAAGTCAAGGATTTCCTAACATCCCAAGTGGATATTCATCTCCGCCTCGTGAGAAATCCACTCCCAATTGTATTTCCTTCCCTTTGTGAGGGGAGGGTAAGGATTTGGTGCCTTCTTCGAGACTTTGGAAAAGAAAAAAGATTTAGTGGGATCAGGTTGGGCCTGCTCCAAGGCTTTTTCCTCTTCCTAACCTGAATCCATTTCTTCCTCCTTTGTTTCCTATGCTTCCTCATCTTTCTCCTATGACTCTTCTACCTCCTCTTCATTTTCCTCTTCTTTTTTTTCTCCATCCTCTTCTTCTTGTGCATTGGATCGATCCTCAGTGGACGGATCAATACCACTATCGGGATGAGTTGGTTTTGGATTAGGATATGTTGCATGTTCCTCTTACTATTCCTTCGTATTTTTAGGATTTATTGTTTCCTCTATGTTCCCAAGAACTTCAAATTTATTGTTTTTTGGCATAAGTTGACCCTCTTGAGATGACTTTAAATGAAATGGCCCCTTTCGTTGAAAATTAATTCACCTACTAGAAATTATCTTGAAATCAAATTTCATCCTCTTCTATTGCTTTGAAGGAGGTTGATCTTCTTGGTTTTTTGAACATTTTTTAGCAAAATATATGTAAGCATGACAAACCATACACTTAAATGGAATATTCTCATAATTAAGCATTGGATGATAGCTCCACCCATCTAGATTGATTTGCAAAGCTTCTAAGAGTCCCTTCTCCAAGTCCACTTCCATGCATATTCTCATGCAAGAATATAAGTTCCCTTTTGAAAATGCTCAATTAATAAAAAAACCTGATTTATTTCCAATCTCTCTTAGGGAGCATTCATCCCATAAAATTAGCGGAAGATGGATTTATCTAACCCACACTAGGGTTGTTGTAATCTCTTATTCTAGGTTAAAGTTGAGGGTCCACGAGGAGAGATATACTCCCCTAGAATCCATGAAGTATGGCCTAGATCTTAAAATCAGATCTCTCTCTTCCTTGTTAAAAAAGAGAAACAAAAATAACCATGACCAAAGGAAAATGTTATTACCTATCCATTTATCTTGGGGGACTGTTTATTTGCTACCCATGCCTTCACATCTTTTGGGCTAGAGAAAAGGCCTATAAATTTTACAACCAGAGCCCTCTCAGAAAAAATGAGGCTTCTCTTTCTTGGCTCTGGAGATGGGAGATCCAACTGTGGTATGTAACATCCCTGATTTTAATCCCCACAAATTTTAATGTAATTTTATAAAGGTGATTTAGGTTGATGAGTCGATATGTTTGGGGAAAAGAGCTTGTATTGATTAATATGGCTGAGGGAAAAGATATGTAAAATGTATATTAAAAATGATTAATAAAAGTAGTAATTTCTAGTTGTGATATGAGAGGGACGATAAAAATGGGGGAGCTATGAATCCACAAGAGAGGGGGGGATAAAGGGGGTTTCATTCATGGGTATTAATCCAAACCCACATTCCTGAATGATATTGTCATTGTGTGTGAACCTTCTAATTGTTGTCGAGTGTTACCAAGTCCAATCATTAAACTCATGTAAGAGGGTGGGCGTGAGGAGTCACATCCCAGAGTTATTAAAAACACGAGGTTGAAGTACAATCATCTTTGGGAAGGGTGAGAGTCGAGCAAAGAAAGGGAGAAGAAAGGAAACTCGTATGGAAAAAATATAAAAATTTTACATGTAGTTTTTGGGAAGCAAGGGAGGGGCTAAGTGTTGGTAAGACCACCAACCATGTCGTGCTTGAACGTAGTCATTATTGAGTTGTGTCTATGTTTGAAATGTTGTATATGTGTCATAACCCAGGATGTAAGTATGTAGTGTGTTTCATGTTGAGGAAATGGCTCAAAATCCTTGTGAAGGTTGTTGTGAGAACTTTTGAAGCAGCTGAGAGTTCCTAGAATCCCCAAATGAGATATTCCAAACCAACCAAGTGCACTAGAAGCCCTGATAAACTAATGGTATAGCTCAAGGGACTATGAGCAGTGAAGGGGGTACATTCATTGGGTTTTGCAGGTTGTGGGGAAGAGAGTTAGTGATTTGGCACTGTTGTTGGAGTAGAACCTGGGTTTTGGGTTATTGAGTGTGGATCGTGGACAGTCAGGAGGGCCAAATATCCTTGTGGACTCATAGCCTCATCTTGAGGGTGGTCTGTTGTTGAGAGAAAATGAATAGCTACACCTATGGTTTAGAGGTTCATCCTTTCTATGCAACCAATTGGTTAATTATTAACATATAAGTGTTCTACTATTTTAATTTTATTTATTACGTTGTGTAAATGGTTTATATGAATGTCGGGTATTTTTTTTTTGCTTGAATAGTTGCATTCATGGTTTCCATTATGTTGTAGATTCATTTAAAATTATGGTAACATAAATGGTTAAATTTGTGTGTGATCTGTAGTTGGTATGTCACACAAAATTATTCAACATAAAATATTAATTCTAATGTGTATTCCACTTGTAATGGGCCTCAGTTAACTGGGGTACATTAAATTATGGTATCAGAGCTTCTGGTTCAAACATCGCACTTGTATGGGCCAGGATCAATGTGAATTTGGGTGAAATTCATTGTTACAAATTTTGGGTCTATGATGTATTTGGGGAAAATTAATAAATTCTAGAGTGAAATCCCAGGGTTTCTTAGAGAAATTATGTTGGAATTTCCTCCAAACCCTCTTATAGGTGATCAAGTATGGTAATATACAGAGTAGCAAAGTTAAAATTTGACTTGGAAGGTTGAAATTTATGTTTTAATGGTCATTGAAGAAGTTGGGATAAGTTTGATGGATCGACAGTCGATATCGCTTTTGATTTCGAGATCAATGACCCATATTCATTGTATATCAACTCAAAAACTTATTCATTTTTGACATTTTATAAGGTAAATAAGATCGACGACTAGGATTCATTTCGCAATTGGTGAAGTTAAAGAATTGGCAGTCGAGATCCATTTTCAGGGGTTGGAAAAATGGAGTGAGTCGATGGTCTAGGTTCATTCTCAGAGTTTTTAAAGTAGAGTAAATCAATGGCCAAGATGCATCCTTGATTTTGATCGAAAAATGCTAAGTATCGAATTTTGGTGAAATTCGTGAGTAAAATTGGTTTGCCAAGAGAAATCGTTGATGGTCGATGGTCAGATCCAAGTTTGGAAAAGTGTTTTTTCTGGAAACAAAAATCATTGATGGTCGATGATCAGATCTACGATTTTGGTGAAGTTTTTGGTTCGACCAAAGGAAATCATAGATCCTTGATGGTCGGGTTGGTTAAATTGGCGAGGTGTTTGGTTAATCCAAGAAAATTTGTCGATCACCGATGAAGGGAAAATGGGTGATGAAATGTCATGCCATGTCATCATCCATGTGTCATGCCATGTCAATATCTAAGGGCCATGCTACGTCAACATCCAAGTGTCATGCCACGTCAGCCGAGTTTCCATGTCAGCATCCACGAGTCATTCCACATTAGCCAAGAAAAGGTCGATAACCGATGGTCGTGTCTACGAAATTGTCGAAGTGATTTTGTATGCCAATAGGAAGGGTTTATGGCCGATGGTTGGGTTGGTCGGCTTACTATGTCTTGAAAAATCGGTTTTCAAAGGAAATTGTCGATGGTTGGGTCGGTGAAATTGGCAGGGTGTTTTGCACGTCCAAAGGAAATCATCGATTGTCGACCACCGATGGAGCTCGAATCAATGGTCCATATTTCTTTCAGCTAGTGATCGACACTAGAGATTCATCTACAAGCCTCAGGAAGGTTTAGCAGATCAATGACATAGATTTCTCCTTATTTTAAGATCGACGAATCGGATAAAAATATTGTTATAACAGTAAAACAATCATTTTTTCTACTAAATTTTATGATTTTGTCACGACCCCAATTGTTACAACAACAAGCGAAGCGGAAAGTGCAATTTTCTTTTTTGTTTTAGGCAAGAAGACAACCGCGACAATCAATTGAACCTCACAAACTAGCGATGAACACAAGCACGTAGATCATGCAACAAACAACTACGACTCCACGCACTAGCACTAGAGTAACTGGGAAAAACATGTGTAAATCAACAGATAGAAAGACTACCTGCCCAACACAACATTACAATGCCTACAAGCTAAGGGACAACATCCACAATCCCAACGCAATGGTCTCGACGACTAGTCACTAGAACTTCTATGGAACGTAAAACCCAACACATGAAGGAGATACAACCCAAATGCCAACAACGGACTTACAAAGATCAACACACTCACAATGGGAAGCTTAGACTTCAACCAAGTTATCATTCGCCTCCATCCAATAGGGTGCACCATGATCCCTTCATCATGAATCATGTCGTCCCCAGGTGATATGTGTGACAATAGCCCTGGCGCAACACAACCTATCCAGACCAAGGACTCTAGATAAATCCAACGCACTAGGAGCCTAACAACTGACAAGAAGACTACACCCACACCCCCAAGAAACAGGTCGACAAGACGCAATATGATGTCACTCAAAGAAAAATCACAAGCTAATACACGACTTTGCCAACAACCCAACCCTTTAAGAAAGAGGTCTAAGTGCGAAGGAGTGAACGGTAACCAAGATACTAGGGTCATAAAAGTTATCATAGGGTGACCTAAGTTAGGCACTGAACAAAATCAAGAAACATTGATTAACAATACCCACTGTCTATTTAAATTAAGTGAACTACTGAATCATGTTGCTTATATAATAATCGATTTCTTGTCTAAATTAACAATTCTAAATTAATCAATAAATACAAATCTAAATTTAACGATTTAACAATATATAACAATAATAACAACATCACTATATAACACTATTAATCTAACATTGTTAACAATATTAGTATATAACGCTATTAACATTATTAATATACAACACTATAATTATAACACTATCAACAATATTTGATGTTGTTCTTTAATCCATTAGATGAACATGTTGTCCTTTAGTTGTATTTTAAATTAGCAGCATGAATCTTGGTGTAATCAATTCGCTACAAGCATGTTTGGTAAGACATTCAATATTAATCGCTAAAAATGTTGTTCAGTCTATACTATATTGTTGCTGACTATTATTATACATAACACATATAAAAAGGTTGTCACTTATTCATGGTTACTATCAATGCTGGCATGCTATCAAAATTTACTACCAAAATTTACTGTTGGTGTATTAATTAAGTGT
The DNA here is from genome assembly GCA_010110895.2 of Picea sitchensis. Taxonomy (NCBI): domain Eukaryota; kingdom Viridiplantae; phylum Streptophyta; class Pinopsida; order Pinales; family Pinaceae; genus Picea; species Picea sitchensis. Next base: position 2,785 of record SNQJ01S0272026.1, on the reverse strand, counting down.
TGTCAGGAATCAAAGTATTATTGTTACATCACAGCCATGGGAAAATCCAAATAGCTGACATAAGTGAATATGAATAGATGTTATATAATGAAACGAAAGATCGCTAACACACAATATCTAGAGAATCGATGCCACGATAGCATATTTAAGATCACATTACTAAATCACTGTGATAGCATAATTAATTCACTAAGATGGAATTACTAATTCACTGTCTATCCATTCAAGGTATGCTGACTAAAATAAACCAATCGTTGTCTATCATTACCCAAAATTGTTGACTACGATCACCCACGTGTAGCCTGATAAATACAGGAAAGTTGAAATAATGATATAACTGAATATTAAAACGAGATAGCATTGTGAAAAGGAAGGAAATCGTTGTCAAAAATAAAATCAATCATCATAACATCTAATCATATGTACATATGTCATAACAACAATAATCAAACCCCAATAGTCCACTCCCTGACTTGATCCAAAGTCCAAGGGGTTTCATTGATGCCTCTGCATCATCGAGGTCCGCAGTCCTGCATACTCAGGAGAACCTAGTCAATAGCACCTGTCTATGTCAAAACAACAGAATAACATGCATCATATCCATAATGCCTCATAATCATAATCAGACGCCCAATTGTATAAGAATTTATATCACTTGCAAGCAAGTGTCCTCAAAGAATAAGTTCACTCAGTGCACACAAGAGAGGGATGTTACATACACCTCCTCTTGGTCTAAACTTCATCCTGAAATTTCGCAGTATATAAGTGCCGAAATAATGTGTATTACAATATCATAAGTCTATCTATCAAACAAAAATGGAAATTGTTGGCGCATATCATATGCATCCTCCCAGGTCACTGAGTGCGGACTATAGTTGTCCTACTGGACCTTGACCTGATCTACTGATCGACGTCATAGTCGTCGAATGCGATGATCCAAGATACGGGTTGGCTCAGCCATGAATGCCCCCTCATTCGATACATGTGAGGAACTCATGTCAATAACATGTGTAGGATCACTGATATAATGTCTCAAAACAGATACGTGAAAAAAATCGTGCATGTGCCTCAAAGAATCAGGAAAGGCTAGTCGATAGGCCATGGGCCCCTTCCTCTCCACAATATTGAAAGGTCCCATGAACCTAGGAGATATTTTATCTCTTTTTCCAAACTTGATCAAAATCTTATGCAGTTTTACCCACAAGAAGACTCGATCACCAACTTTGTAACTACGATCGACACGGTGCACATCGGCATAAATATTTTGTTGATCATGCGCTTCTTTGATCCTTTGTCTTATTCTTTGCATTTGATCTTCCATTTCTTGGATCGATTCTGGTCCCACTAGGACCCTATCCTCAATTTGATCCCAACTCAAAGGCGTCTGACACAGTCACCCATAAATAAACTCGAAGGGTGCCATCTTAATGGTGCTTTGGTAACTGTTGTTGTATGCGAATTCTACTAGTGGCAAGAATTCCTCCCAACACTTTTGTTGGTGCATCACGTACATACGCAACATGTCCTCCAAGACTTGGTTTGTTTGTTCGGTCTGCCCATCTGTCTCCAGGTGATACGTTGTACTAAATTTAAGTTGGGTTCCCAAGGCCTCTTGGAAACTAGTCCAAAATTGTCCAATAAACATCGATCCTCGATCAGATATAATCCTCTTAGGCAGACCATGCATCCTCACAATCTCACTGATGAAAAATCTAGCTATGTCAGGTGCCTGATACGTCGTATGCAAATGAATAAAATGAGCACTCTTCGTCAGAGTGTTGACTACCACAAAATTTGAGTCATGTCTCCTTGTCGTCAGTGGCAATCCAACAATGAAATCCATCGAAATAACCTCCCATTTCGATTCCGGAATAGCATGTGGCTGTAGTAATCTTGTTGGATGTCTATGTTCAACCTTTACCTACTGACATTCCTTTCCAAAAGAATAATGGTTTAAGGTCTGACCTCATCTTCGTGACTCTCGGGTGAGCCATGTACACTGCTCTGTGATCCTCGTTTAGGATCAAACTCCTCAACTCATCGTTTGGTGGTATGTCAATTCGATTTTTAAATCTCAGTATTCCATCGTCGTCCAACGTAAATCCTTCAAATCTTGGTACCATCATTGTGTTTTGTCTGTTAAAATCCTTGACCTCTTTGTACCAGTCATCGTCGCACTGTAAAGTTAGAATCTTTTCACGTAGATTCATCTGAAGAGGCAACACCAAAAAGATGCGTGGTCTCCGACTCAATGCATCTATTGCTCGATTCATTGTTCATTTTATGTAAGTAATCTCAAAATAATACTCGCTAAGAAATTCCGACCAACGTCGTTGTCACATGTTCAGGTCACTTTGCGTAAAAATGTGTTGTAGTCCACAATGGTTCGTTTTTAGTTCAAATTTTCATCCAATAAGGTAGTGTCTCCAAACTCTCAAGACATAAACAATGGCTAACAACTCCAAATGGTGCGTCATGTAGTTCTCCTCATGCCTTCTCAATTTCCTCGATATGTAAGCGATGAATCGACCTTCTTGCATCAAGACTCCGCCTAAGCCTTCCTTGGATGCATCAGTGCATACCAAGAAGTTCGCGTCCATGTCAAGTGTTAGCGTCACCACCTTTCTTTCCATTTAGAGTCAATTCCAAGTCACGTAGTGATCCATGTGCCCAAACATGTGAAGTCAAGTACGTAATACCGTGATGTTGAAGTCAACAAATGGCCGGTTGGCCCTTGGAAAGGGGAAAGGGTGTCAGAATCGACAACTATATACGTGGTATCGGC
>SNQJ01S0272025.1:0-11643 GCA_010110895.2 Picea sitchensis | reverse complement strand
CATTATATTGAATTCAAATTAGAGCTTGATCATATTGAATTGGGATTTTTCTGTGACAAGATACTGTGCCCGCTTTTGAGGGGCTAGACGGCCCAAGAAGATTGAAATATGCCTGAGCATTAGAGCTTTGGTGGAGTAAGAAACACCCCAGCCTGAACATGTAACCAAGCCCCGTTGACAGATTATGGTTTCAATTCTTATATGGTCATGCATTCATTCTTTATTGATCAGTCTTGTTTTCATTTGGGTTTTGAAGGTTGACATGATTGTGAAGGAGTCTCTACGGCTATATCCACCAGTGGTTGCTACGCTCAGAAGAACTAACAAGGACATAACGCTTGGAAACCTTAATCTTCCACAAGGCATGGAACTACTGATACCAATCTTAGCCATACACCATGATCCGACCCTGTGGGGAGACGATGTGAACGAATTTAATCCTGCAAGATTTTCTAACGGAGTTGCACAGGCTTCAAAACATCCACTGGCATTCATTCCATTCGGCGCTGGGCCCAGGACGTGCATAGGGCGAAATTTTACTCTGTTGGAAGCTAGGGTGGTTTTGGCCATGATGTTGCAACGCTTCTCCTTCGAGATTTCTTCTTCGTACAGACATGCACCCACCGTTCTTATGATGCTTTATCCTCAGCATGGAGCCCAAATCATTTTCCGGACGTTAAACGTAGAATCAAACGAAAGAATATAGTTTGGAGCTTTTTCTTTCGCCTTGGGAATTAGGCTTAGCGTTCCTCCCAAACTTATTATTGCTGGATTAAAATCAAATTCTAGTGGGCACCTTCTGAATGAAAAACTACAGAAAATTATACTGTTTTAGTTTGAAAGTCTGTAAGAGGAAAACAGAACCTTCGGCAACTAGTCACGAGTTATATTATCCATGGATGGAGATTTAAAACTTCTGTACTCGAGATTATGAGAATGAGTTGGCATCCCAATGATATCGAGTTTTTTAAATCTTCTCTCTTCGAAGTGAGAGGTGGTGTTAAAAACCAAAGTAGTATCTCACGTCACTGGACTCTCTCTGTATTTGTCTCCATGCATGGGAGCATTGTCTGTATGTGCTTCTTCAACTCATTCATTGCCTTTCGACAGATATATGATTATGGGTTGGTGTTTACTACATCATAGGAACATTTTTCTTAGCCGTTATCATCTATGGGAACTTTCACGGAAAGTCTCATGGCTATGATTATGGGTTGATGTGTACTACATAATTTTTCTTAGCCGTTATCATCATCTATGGGAACCTTGACTGAAAGTATCATGGCTTAATGTTGTTGTTATTTTCAAGTAGATAGGCTTATACCTAATGAAAACTTTCAGTTTTTTTTTTAAATTTCTAAATTAATGATTAATGGGTTTTTGAATTAAAAATATGTAATGTAAATGTAAGATTTAACCAAGTTTGATATGTAACCATATAAGAATCTTTTTAGTAGTCTCCACAAATTAACCAAGTTTGATATGTAACTATATAAGAATCTTTTTAGTAGTGTCCACAAATTAAAGGCCAATATTAACACAATAACCTTCACACATGTTATTTTGAGTCAGTTAATCATTAGAGCACCTTGATTAATACGAAGTAACAAAGATTATTCACCTACTTGCTAGGTATATAAGGCACTGCAAAATAGTAGGCTAGATGTCATGAGTGTCAGAAAATTAATCATTCCACTACAAAAAAATTGGGCTTATCTCAGCCGATCAAATTTTAAAGAGTTACCACCATCCAGAAATTTATTGCCATCGTGATGATTACTGCCACAATGTTTCATTTTTTATGATTGAATTTCAAAGGGACACTGAATCATTTATGTTCTGGAAAAATTAAATTTGACTTGGGTATAGTGAAAGGGCAAGCTAACCGTATCAGTATATATACATCTATGTAATCTTGATTTTGTAATAGGATAGAAGAGAAGAAATAGAAATTGACAGAGAGTTTTGAAGAGTGTTAATAGAAGATTTTGTACTTAGTTTCAGTTTGAATCTGAGTTTGTAAACTCATGATAATGTTCAGACTTATTACAGAGTAATGCTTTTTGTTTAAAACTTATGATGTGCAATGTTTTGAAGTACTGGGTGAATTTATGGTTGCAGGGAATGATTCAGTGAAGTTATTTTACTGTTGTAATCTGAGTTTTTAATTTTCTATTATAATATCCCTATTTCTTTTATGACTCTGTTTTTGTTGTAACACCATTTTACTCTTTGTTGAAAACCCTATTGAGAATATTGTTGTAGAACAAAGTATCAATGTTTGTGTATGATGCAAGAGTGATTCACTTAAGTTTTTTATTATTTGCTTAAACACGTGTTGAAACACATTGCTTAAACACCTGGTTGTAGCTTACAGGTGTTGTTGAAACACTTGTTTGTAGCTTACAAGTGTTGTTACATGGTGTTGAAACTCGTGTAATAGATGTTCATTGTTTTCTGAAGCAATCACCCGCATCCCTCATTTTGGTATCAGAGCTAGTAACATTTCTATTTCCTCGTTGTAACTGAATATAGTGATTTGTAATTTTCTTTGAAATGGCCACAAACAGTAATTTGGCTCAACCACAAACCATTATGAATATGGCTCGAAGCATGTTGAAGGAGAAACATCTTCCAAATGAATATTGGGGTGATGAAGTTGTTTGTTCAATATATATTCTGAACAGAAGTCGAACTAAGAATGTAAAGAACCAAGTTCTCGAAGAAACTTGGAGTGGTAAGAATGGTAGTGTGTCCCATTTGAGGATTTTCGGGTGTGTAGCTTATGCACATGTACCTGAAGAAATGAGGAGAAAGTTGGATGACATAAGTGAAAAATGTGTCTTTGTTGGATACAATGAGGAGTCTAAGGCATATGGAATCTATAATCCCATCACCAAGAAGTATGTTATCAACATAGATGTTGAGTTCAAAGAAGAACAAGATTGGGATGGTACTATTGATAAAATTGTTTCAGGGGAAGCTAAAATATCTCATGAAGATGATGATGGATATGAGTAGGTCGTACAAGGTGGATAATTCACTCCATAGTCACATGTACCTACAACAAGAACTCCTCTAAGACAATCACTAGGGGTCAGCCCATCACAACTAAGAATGCCCAAAACATATGAGCGTGGTGAGCCATCAGGTCATGGTGGACAACAAACATGATCAGTGGTAACTGATGAATCAAATCCTACTTTAGATTCATTAAGAAACATAATTAGAGGTCAAAAGACTAGAATTTTAAGAGAATTATATGCACAAAATGATGAAGTAGATCAAGTTTCAAATTTTGTATTAATTGGATATGATCTTGTAAACCTTGATAAGGTAAATATTGATATGAATGAAAAAAATAGAAATGAACAATACTTGGGATCTTGTAGATTTACTTGAAGATAAAAATTGTGTTGGCATTAAATGGATTTACAAAACCAAGTTAAATGCTAAAGGTGAAGTTGAGAAGCACAAGGAAAGGCTTGTAGCTCAGGAGTTTAGTCCACAGTCGAGTATTGATTATAATGAAACATTTCCACCTATAGAGAGGCTTGACATAGTAAGAATGGTGTTAGCCATTGATGCTCATAATAAATGGTTCATGTACCAGATGGATGTAAAATCTACATTTTTAAATTGTTTTCTAGAAGAAGAGGTTTATGTGAAACAACCTCCAAGATACGAGATTGATGGAAAAGAAGGTAAGGTCTACAGGTTAAAGAAAACGTTTTATGCATTGAAACAAGCACCAAGAGTATGATACAATAGAATTGATGAATACTTGAAAGGTGAAGGATTCAACATGAGTCCAAGTGAGCCAACTCTGTATAGAAAGGTAAATCATAAAGGTAAAATATTGATTGTATGCTTATACGTTGATGATTTGATTTTCACCAAAAAAAATTCAGTATATGAGTTTAAGAAAGACATGAAAAATGAGTTTGAAATTACTGATTTAGGAATGATGAAGTATTTTCTAGGCATTGAAGTAAATCAATCTAACGATGGTATTTTTATTTGTCAAAATAAGTATGCAAAAAACATATTGAAAAGGTTCATGATGGTGAACTGTAATACAGTTGTAACACCAATTGCAACTGGAACAAAACTCAATAAGAATGATGAGGGGTCATGTGTTGATTTGACTCTGTATAAAAGACTAGTTGGAAGTCTTATGTATTTGAAAAAAAAAAAGACATGAGATTATGCATGTTGTAAGTTTGATTTCTAGGTTTATGGAGACTCCAAAGAGAATCCATTGGAAAGAAAGAAAAATGATCCTAAGATATGTTACTGGAACAACTAATTATGGTATTCTATACACATCAAATTCAGATTTTAAGTTGATTGGATATACTGATAGTGATTTTGTAGGTAGTGTAGATGACAAGAAGAACACATCAGGATATGTGTTCAACTTTGGATCATGAGTTGTAGCTTGGGCTTCAAAGAAGCAACCCATTGTAACTCTATCATCTGTTGAGGCAGAGTATGTTGTAGCAACAACAACTGCATGTTAAACTATGTGGATGAGAAGGATTATGGTTGAGTTTTGCATGAACAACAAGAACCAAATCATATTTTTTGTGACAATAAATCATCCATTACTCTGTCACGTAATCATTTTTTCCACAAGAAAACTAAACATATTGATACAAAATATCATTTTATTGGAGAGTTGATAAATAGTGATGAATTTTTTGTATAGTTTTGCAGGTCTAAAGACTAGTTTGCAAAGATGTTTACGAAGCCCTTGCCAAATGAATTATTTGAAATTCACATAAAGAACATTACGGTTTGTGAACTGTAATATTGTAGAGTTTTGTTTTTGGGTGAAATGATTAAGGGGGAGAATGTTAGAAAATTGATCATTCCATCACCAAAAAGACGACTTATCTCAGTCGATTGAATTTTGAAGAGTTACCATCGCCCAAAAATTTATTCCCACCGCCTTGACCGCCTTATCCATTTAATGATCATCACTGCCACACCATTTAATTTTTGGCTAATATAATTTCAAAGGGGAAATGAATCATTTTTGTTCTAAAATATATAAATTCGACTTAGGTATAGAGAACGGGCAAGCTAACCAACTAATTGTATTAGTATATATACATATATGCAATCTTGATTTTGTAATGGGATAGAAGAGAATAAATATAAATTGACAGAGAGTTCCCAAGAGTGTTAACAAAAGATTTTGTACTATGCTTATGTTTGAATTTGAGTTTGTAAACTCATGATAATGTTCAAAGTTATTAGAGAGTAATTTATTTTTCTGTAGCATGCATACTCTGTTTTTTGTTTGAAAACTTCAGTTAAATTCTTATGTTGTGCAGTGTTTTGTTGTAGAGTGCTATTTAGATTTAGTATAGAAGTACTGGGTGAATTTACTGTTCAAAGAATGATCCAGTGAAGTTATTTTACTACTGGAATGTAAGTTTTTAATCTGTTGTTATAATTTCTCTGTGTTTGTTATAACTTTGTTTTTGTTGTAGATCCATTTTACTCTTTGTTGAAACACCTGTTGAAAAGGTTGTTGTAGAACAGAGTATTAGTGTTTTTGTATGATGCAGGAGTGATTCACTAAGTTTTTTGTTGTAATATACTTTTATTATTTACATGAACACTTGGATGTAGCTTACAGGTGTTGTTGTTACACGTTGTTGAAACGTCTGGCTGTAGCTTCGAGGTGTTGTTACACAGTGTTGAAACTTGTGTAATAGATGTTCATTATTTTCTAAAACACTCCCATGCATCCTTGAAGGCGTCTAGATGGGTGGAAAGATGTCGCTCTCAACGTTCATCAACAACACGGTAAGTGATTGGGCTAGTTCTTAGTTGTTATCATCTATGGGAACTTTCACTGAAAGTTTCATGGAGGTTGTCATTTTTCTGAGCAATTGTCATCTATGGGAACTTTCACTAAAAGTCTCATGGCTTAATGTTGATTTTATTTTATCTATGTGGGTTTTGTTTATTTTGTTAAATTATAAAGTTTAATTTTTTATTAATATAATATATATTTAAATTTAGCCAAAATAATAATATTTTAAAATAGTATATATTTAAATGAATGTTTTTTTAAATTTCTAAGGAAAATAGAGGTATAAAATAAAAGAAAAATGTTAAAAAAACACTTTAATATTTATATATTTTTTAAAATAAAATAATAATTTGTTTATAATAAAATATAATAATAAAGTGTGGAATAAAAAAATTGTTAGAAAATGAAAAACTTCTAAATATATCATAGTTTTATGGAAACATGTTTTATAATTAAATTTAACCAAAATTTATATAACTTGATCAAAAACTAAATCAAACTTAAGAGAATATAAAATCTAGAAAATTCCAAATTGGATAAACTTTATTTTCCACCTTTGAAAACTATGAAAACGAATAAAACGTATTTACTTAAATCAACAACTTTTATTTAAATATAATTGTACTAATTATCAACCATTTTTGCTTAAATATAATTATATACATATATATGCTCATTTATAACACGCCTTGTTACGCCGAAAGGCATATACCTATTAGCAATGGGTACAATTAATCATCTTTTAATCTAAAATTCTAATCTGATGGCTAACAATTGAAGATGTTGGCATATTCTTAGTCGTCCTCCCAAATCATTGAATATGATTTACTCTTCATAACTTCCTTGTATTTTTGAATTCATCCATTAACCTGTTTACTTTTTAACATTTATCTAATCATATTAAAAAATTACTGTAACACTATATGATTGTCACATTTAAATGATTAACCTTTGAAATTACCAAATTTGGATTTACTCAGTTGTCCGAAGGTTTCCTCAGATGTCCAAGCGTTTCATATTGAATGGATGACCCACCTATAATTGATGTTTCATTTTCTGGTTGTCCGACGTTTCATATTGGATCGCCGTGAGCGTTTCATTTTCTGGTTGTTTTGCATTACATATCAAATAGTCACTTATACTTCTCAGGTGAAGAAAGGCGGGAAGTTAACGGAAGAACTTCTGCCCAGCCTCAGATCATAGTTGTTGAGTTAAGTGAGGAGGATCGCTCACGATTCCTCATGATCTTGGTGAACAATTGGAGAGCCCCTCTCATGGGTGCTCACTGAAAAATTGAGCAAGCGGATGTTGAGGGCACATAGAAGATCTACCCTCTGTCAATTCATACATGAGGGCACGCAAGAAAATTTCAAAAGTAGCACCTTCGCTAAGCACCGAAAAAGGGTCCCTCGAAATCGATTCAGTCGCGTTGCACAAAGCATAGGAGGAGATTTGAGAATCGCCCAACTTGGTTGAGCATGAGGTAGATATGAAGAAAGAAATTAAGTGGGTTGTTGTTCTGCTCCCAAACCCTCGTATGGGAGATCCATCAAATCATTGTCTAAGAGTGCCAAGGAACTGTGGTTTTTTTTTATTATTTGTGTAATTGTTGATTTGATTGCTATGAAGGAGCCACCATTCGGTTTGAAAATGAACCCTCGTTCTATGTATTGGAGTCAATTGTTAAAGGAGTTCCCGGTGGGGAGAAGGTGTTTCTGGCGCATTTATTTTGTAAATGAAATAGGCCAAAATAAAATTAGGGTTTGTTTTGTAAATGAAATAGGATAAACAAGAATTAACGTTTGTTTTGTAAATGAAAGAAGAAAAAAATAATTAAGATTTTTTTTAAATAAAATAGATAAAAATAGAATTAGGGTTTGTTGGCAAAATAAATATGCCTTTTGGCGTTCATGAGCCATAGCGACAATTATGTGGTTGTGCTAATAAATAGTATATTCTTATACTTGATCATCGTTGGTAGTTGGTATCGGATTGTGTTTAGCTTAATCAAATACTACTTTGATACATACCATTATAATACAATGAGTTTTTAAATCTTACCATCGGGTGTAGAAATGCATCATTTAAAAATAATGAATTCTTCCCACGAAAATCAGAAGAAACACCAAATGCAATGAATCAGGTGCAGCGTAGTCTCCTATATTTAGGATATATTTCTTACACTACTTCCATAACATGAAGTATCAAAATAAGTTCTCCTATATTTACAATATAGTTCTTACACTACTTCCATAACATGAAGTATTAAAATAAGTTCTCCTATATTTACAATATAGTTCTTACACTACTTCCATAACATGAAGTATTAAAATAAGTTATAGGAAAGTAACTAAAAACAATACATGTGTGAAACAACTCTCATATTGATATTATTTGGTACATTTTGAAAACATTTACTAAACATTTTCAAAGTTTGATAAAATGTATAATTAATTTTAATATTTTTAAAATTTAAAAGTATTTTTAAATTTTTTATTATTGGCAAGAGACATTGTATGGGACTTTATTTCTTGGTGTATACCTAATCTTTTTCCATATTTGACATAACTTTGACCACTATAATTTAGAACTTTTACAACTAGAGTTGAGGCATCCTGCACTCTATGGACTCTCTATGGTTCTTATAGTAGTGGTTATTTACATACATTGAAATATAGTGCATTTGTCATTAATTATTGAAACTACACTTACTTATAGTCACGGTTATTTATATACATTGAAATATAGTGCATCACTCCACCTTAGCACATGCCATCATTCCAGCACATCAAAGCGCATTCAAGGAGGGGAGAGGCACCAACCCTATCATTTTTCCCTCATTTTTAAATTTTAAAATGTATTTAAAATTAAATGTTGTAAGACTAGAAGAGCCAAATCGATGTCTTTGTGTAGGCAAGATATGATGTCGTATTTAATGGCTGACAAGATGATGAGATCTAGACCCGATTCGGACTAGATGGGCATTGAATGTAATTCAATGTAATTAATGAGAGTTAGGTGAGTTGGAGGGAAAGGCTCGAGGAGCCCCTCCTTTGTAAAAAGATATTTGTATCTGATTTCATTAGGAAGCGAAGGAGGAAGCAGTAGCACGTAGAGAAAGCTAGGAGATTAAGGAGAGGAGAGAACGTTGAGACTCTGTTGCAGTCCAGCTTTTGTAAACATCTGTATTGATATTCAGAGATAATACAAAAAACATTTTTTCCTGCATATGATCCTGTGTGTATTTATATGTTTATGAATGAATGTCTTCTGGGTGTTTATATGAATGTATGTTGTGGATGTGTATGAATAATTTTCCATCTGTAGGGTGAAGATAGATTCCACTATCTTTGAGAGTTTGTTGGGATTGTTTATGGGTTCTTTAGGTTAAGTGCAAGGAGTGCACGAAAAAGTATTGAAACTCGGTAGCCAACGTAAGGAGTATGCATCTGAACGTTGCTTTGAGCTCAAGAGGGAACTTTGACAGGAGGGAACACTAGAATAGTTACAGACTCAAAAGAGAGCCTCGAGGTTATTGAACACATTTGAAGGGAGACTATGCAGAGGAGGGACAAGGAAACATAATTGTTGAAGATTCTATAGAGCTATGCCAGGAGGGCATTGAGTAGGTGCAAGTTTGAACAAGGAGAACTTTGTCTTGAGTTATGTAAGAAGAGAAGTGTCAAGGAGAAGACACTCGTGGAGTTACTGAATACTCTGGGAAGATCAACAAAGAGTGCTTGAGCAGAAGTTGTCAGGAGGCATAGGTATCCCTTCGAGGGATAGAAGGGATAGAAACCTTTGAGGTCCGAGCACTTGAAGCTCGAGGTGAAACAAGGTTGTTGAATACTCTGGAGGAAGACCTGTGGAAGGAGTGCACTAGGACAACACTCAGACGAAGTGTTAAAAGACATCCAGTTGAAGTCCAGCCAATTACAAGGAGTGTGCGTAGGAGAGAACTTGCTTCAGGTTTGAAAGCTCAAGAGGAAGAGCACAGAACATGCCAAGAGGGCACCATAAAGTATTTTAAAAGACGCAGAAGGGTCGAGTCCCTTAAAGACTGAGCCAAGCTTAAATCTCAGGAGGATTAGTGCAAGTTTTCACATAGAGCGCAAGGAGGCACCAGAGCCAAGGTCAATTTCTATTGGCAGAATCTCGGAAGGGATGACACAAGGCCTGCATCGATGAACTTGTTCCAAGTCCCAAATCTAAGAAGGAGAAAAGAAGACAAGACCCAAAGTCACCGGGCTTGCAGTAGGATCAAAGGTCAAATCCTTTGAGCACTTATAAATTTTCCCCATTTTGGGAGAAAGTGCAATCTCAGGAGGAGGAGCAATAACAGCCGTGGGAATTCACGTCTAGACACTCAAAGGAACATCCAGAGGAGAGGAACAGGTCCCATCCGTTGGATATGGGAGTGAAGGAACAACATCCATTGGATCGAGAGGTAAGTGGACGAGACTTAAACCCTTTTAAGTGCACAAGAGAGTGCACTTGTGAAGTCTCGAAGTCTCGAAGCCAGTCGGGGTCGTCCATCGTTAAGGCTGGCAGGTGGCAAAAGATCAGAAGATCCGAGAGATAGAGCTCAAAGAAGTTTGCAAAGAGGAGAAGTGCAATCTTCACGAATTCATGAAGGACGAAGAAGATCTAGATCATTGGATCCAGAAGGACGTGTGGTGGAGATCTGCATGTTTCGGAGCACAGGGACTCTGAAAGAAAGCAAGTGCAGAATTGGGAGAATACCCGAAAAGTTGGGAGACAAAGTAATCATGGCCATCCATTGAGATATGATAGATGGTGTTAGATCAACATTTCGTTGATTCACTATTCAGAAGAGACAGAGGTAGGACAAGCAAAGAATCACAAAGTCCATAGTCACGAGGTCATTAGGGTCATCCGTGAAGGGGGAAACTTGGGAGAATATTTTCTAGTCCGAAGACTCAGCACTCTAAAGTTTCTGTGGAGAAGTGTTTCAAAATTTACTGAAGTGCCGGAGGTCGAAACAGTTGAGGGTCGTTAATCTTAGGAAGTGGCAGGACCGTTGATCCTCACTCTAGTTATATTCATGGTTCGAGGTTCAAAGAACTTGCTGACGACTGTAGTTGAAACAGTTGAAGCCCAAAGTCTAGAGTGCCTAGGAAATTAAACCTCGGGTCATAGCCCAAGGTCACATGAAAGGGAGGGGCTTAACAGAAGGAGCTAGTGCCCGTTGGCATTGAAATTTGAACAACGTTAAGGAGAGGGCCCGTGGGTACCATACAAACTACGCCTTAGGAGGAATAAGGGGCCTATGTAAAGATATGTTGGGTTCCAACAGGGGCCCGAAGAGTCGATCTGACTCAGTTTGTTAAACGATCCAAGACCGAAAGGCCACACGGCCTCGAGGAGAGAAGCGGGGTCTGCGTGATTATTTACATACATTGAAATATAGTGCATTTGTGAGCAATTATTGAAACTACACTGAATCATTGGTTACCTTTAAAACCATTTTTCTCTAATTTTTCCATGCTATTGAAAAGTTATATTGACTGTTTGGGATCATACAAAAACCCTTGGGTTAAATATGGATTGTTGGGGCTCATACCAAAACCCGTTGGTTAATAAAGGTGATAAGGTACCATTCTTTGTAAAAGGTTGTATATGCATTATCCCACAATATTTGAAACTCTTAGCAACATGGAACAAAGCCACTAGCTATGGAGGATGAATTGAACCACTCAATCTCTTTAAAGAAAAACAATATTTCTACATAAACACATGATTTATATCATATTTTGAAATAACTCTTCAAAAATATAATAATATTTTTAATG
>SNQJ01S0272024.1:0-11643 GCA_010110895.2 Picea sitchensis | reverse complement strand
ATAATAAATTTAATGGAGAAATTAGAAGTGGACCCAACCCTAAAATAAGAAAAGTGGGCCAAGTGACCTAGAAGATGTTTTTAAGGAAGCTACTTGGAGAGTATAAATAAGAGGCAAGGTTGTCTCATTTGAATCCCACTTGGTAATATTGAATATATATAGGTGTTGGAGGTAACCAAATGATATCTAAGCTTAAATTCTAAGGAAAGTGAAGAAAAGAAGGCCGAAATGCAAGGAAGGATAAATTCTTTTGATGGTGTTTTCTAAGGTATGTTATTTACAGGTCATCCCACCATTGTCTCTATAACTTATTTTCTATAATGATTCAGATCCTGAAATTGCTATGACAGTGAGAAAACACATCCAAGTATCTGTGGTAAAAACTTCATCTTGTGGGTCATTTTATTTTGGGAGTTACACTCTGTGGCAAATAGGGTTTGTGGCCAGTCTTGAAACTAGTCAAAATCAGGTGTTTCGCGTAAAACGTCATAACTTATTCATAACATATAAAAATTCAGTGAGACAAAATGCATTGGTTAGGGTATAGTCCTTAGTATGTTTTTTAATATTTTCATATCAATTCATCAAATATTTTGTGCGGGGCACACTCTACAATGTCGCTCTCTAGAATAAGACAAAATTCAGCAAGATATGTCATTTTTTCTATAATTCCTTTTCTGAGAGGTTACAAGTAGCGACACTTGGAGGAATTACATAAAACACACTAAATAACATTGTTTGTCAGTTTCAAATATTTATACATTACAAGTTCAAAGTTATGATTACTTCAAGTTAGGGTTGTTGACTAATCCAAAACTAGGCATGTGAGACTAATGAAAAGTTTGATGAAAATGCTAGTCTCTTATATTTAAAGTTAAGAAAGGTTTGTAGGAATGTGATCATATACACCAGGTCTATTATAGAGCTACAAATCATATTTACATGATGAAATTGATGAGGCTGGTTGTGATACATGTTGAGTACATGATTGAGACAATAGTTGATGAGTTAAAGCACATACATGAGGTGTATAGTTGATGATGTTGGTACATATTCATGAGTCATAGTTGATGATGTTATTTACATGATTGGTAAATAGTGGCATGGTTGGATACACTTGTTTATGGTACATATTGATTCACGAGGTTGGTACATAGTTTGATGCACTTGTTTATGGTATCACGTCTGATTACCGAGGTTGAGATTCTTACGGTTGATGCACTTGTTTATAGTCTGAGTTGATTACAGGTTGGTGCATGGTTGATACACTTATGATGCGAGGAGTTGATTACAAGCTAAGCGCATTGTTGATACACTTGTTTATGCTACAAGTTGATTGAGTTTGCAGGTATATCTCCACAGTGATAGTGTAGCCAGGTGGTTCCATCATTCACTTCTACTTCAGGGGTGGAAAGGGCGAGGCAAGGATAGGTGGTTGCTTAGCCACTGCTACGGTTGTAAATTTGGAGAGAACATAGGAGGGTTTAGCCTCCTTCTGGTTGTATCCGGATAAGTGGGAGTTGAAGCTTCCCTGAGGTTGTAGCGAGCAGGGGTTAGACCTCCCTTCCGATTCATTTGGAAAACAAAGGAGAGTGGTGCTTCCAATGAATGTAATTCTTCAAGACATATAAGAAAAAGAATTTTGTGGTTTTTTCTCCCGATTTTGGTTTCCACGTAAAACAACGGTGTACTTGTGTATGTATGACTTTTCATTTTGAACATTACTTATTTACTCTTAGGTTATTGGATATGTGGTTCATTGACCATAGCCACTTGGATTATATGGTTAAAAGGATTAAATTGCTCTAATATTGATTCCACCTCTCGGTAATCCAACAATTGGTATCGAACGGACATTTTCAAAAGCAGTTTAACCGAAAGGGGTCTCATGGATTATTTTGAGAATGGGAATGCTTGATGTTTAATGAATTGAGAATGGTTTTAAGTATATTATGAGATGTGGAAGCGGGGAGGACAAAAGTATTTTACAAGCCTGAGGGACGTACATTATATATTTGGCTATTAGTTGTTACATGATATGATAGTTCAAAAGGGCAATGGCTGCAAGCAAGAGGAACAGATGAATAACAAAATAGTAATGGATTTCATCACAGGAAGGATTACCTAAAGCGGTAAGAGAAAAGGTTGGTAAATGTTCATCGATAAAGAACTTTGGGATAGAAGTTACATGACATATATTCTTCACCGCTCCTTGGTCCCGAGGAAAATGCCAAAGAAGATCGGTCGGGGCAAAGAAAAGATGCTCATCATGTGGAACTGGTCGAAGAGGGAAGAGTATGATGAAGAGACATTTTGAAAAGAGTGATGGAGTGCAATTAAATATCTAAGGAAAGAAAGAGAGAAAACAGTCATCAAGAAATAATTGATGAAGCAAAAACAAAGTGTTCAAGGTTAGAAAGGATCAGCGGGTCATCAAGAATTTAAGAGCTCAACTAGAAGAGGCTGAAAATTTGAAGAAACTCTAGAATATCAAAGAAATGTTTAGGAAGCCAACATAGCAGCACAAAAAAAAGAAGACACAGAAAAGAGAAAAGATATTGATGGATCATCTCAAAGGAGAACCAATGATTTAAACCAACTTGAGGGAAGAGTTTGGTCAAAGAGAGAGAAGAATGGAAGAATAAATAATTACATTGAAATCCAACTTGAAAGCAAAGAGAATAGAAGAGGTCATGAAGTCCCAGACAATGAAGAAAGAAGATTGAGAATTTTGAAGAATAATTTGTCACACTAAGATTCAAAATAGACAAGCTCAAAAGAAAGTTGAAGAGACAAAACATCCACATTAGTTGTAGAGAATGAAGAGAAGCCTTCTACGTTTGCTAGAAAAATAGAATGAAGAAAATAGAAAGAGTTATGCGAGAGAAATTACTAGGGAAAGGAATCATGGTCAACCCGGAATCTAAAGAAGAAACTGTGAAGATACATCTTCAAGATACCATCTATGTTCAAGCCACCAAAAAGCTTCAATCATGATCATGATGGTCAGTAAAAAATTGAGAGGGACTCACGCCACAAAGAGATCATTCACTCCAGGTATATGAAAATTTATTTAATGGTCATTGTTTTGTGTACTAACTTTGGACATAAAAGGTTACCAAGAGTGCGGGGATTATAAAGAAATGTTCAAGCGTATTACCATGCTTATGTGGTATACTTATTAATTGGAGTGTTACAAATGTCATAACTATGGACACATAGCCAATGATTGTAGAAGCATGGTCGATAATTCAAGAGAATACGGTATCGGATATAGGAAAGTATGGATAAAATGAGGAAGAACAGGATGAACAAGAGACTAGGTGAGAGATCACAAGATTTGACAATAAAGCGAGGATGAAAGAAAATTATCTGAGAAAAGGAAAGGTATTGTATAGAAGGGACAGGAAGGATGGTATGAGCAGGTTCAAGAGGTTTTACTTTTAGGCATTGTAGTGAAAAGATGAATCCATATATAAAGAAGAAGTGAGCTTCGAGAGATAATAAATCTACCAATGAAGATGATGATGAATACACATGGGAGCATGAATTGTTATGAGCCATACAACTTAGAGACTCCAATATAATATGAATTATATAGAGAGGATTCTATGCGATAGCTGTAGCAAACAAAGAACCATCAACTAGCATCTTACTTGCAGATTTTGAGAATACATATTCAGAGCAATAAGTTAGAATAAGTACAATTTGATAGTATAATGATAAATGGGTTAGCATTGTGGACAATTGTGCAAGTAGAGTCTTGGAAAGTATATACAGAGATATAGTTTGTAAGAAGAATTAGTAGGTTTTAATAGATATATATGATAGTGGGCCGAGCTTGTGGATTCATAGATTGGTTCAAGGAGTAGTTCAAAGACAAAGGAAGTTGTGCCGTAATGGATGAGAACATGATAGTACAAGAAATGTCTCAAACAATACTAATGGATTACAAATTAGCGGAGAAGATATTTTTGGACACATGTAGTGCATACATCAGTTCATTCAAAACAAATTAATAATCAGAAACGACACTGATAAAACTCCCTCGAGCTATGAAGGAACACCAAGCAAATGTGAAGCACTTGAGTTTTGGGAAACAAATGCTACATCAAAAGAGAAGATGCTTAAAAATGGGAAAGTTTGACTCTCGTGTGGACAAGGAATACTTGTTGGTTATTCAAGTAAAAGGAAAGAATACAAATTTTTCAATCTAAGGCTCGATAAATTTGTGGAAAGAATTAATGTGACAATTGATGAAACATGCAGAATCCGATCAAGAAGAAGAAACAAATCAATGGAACAACTTTTCGAAGAAAGAATATGAAAAAGAAGTAGAAAGGGAAGATTAATATGAAGACAATCCAAGCCGAGTAGAAGAGCAAGTTTGTAGTATCACCAAAGAGACACCTAATAGCGAGTACATAAGAGTCATCCTTTAGATCAGATTATTGGAAATAAGATGCAAGAGTTGAGACTAGAAGAAAATTTGTTCAACAAAACAAACACACCCTGTACTCTTATCTACAATTGGACCAAACTGGTTTGAAGAAGCCGACAAGGATGAATTATGGAGCCATAAAGGCCATGGATGAAGAATTGGATCAAATGAAAAATGACACTTGAGGTGGTTGCAAGACCAAACAATAAGAATGTGATGCGACACAAAATGGGTTTCAGGAATAAATTTAATGAAGATGGACAAGTTACAAGGAACAAAGCTAGATTGGTATGTAAAGGATATGCACAAAATTGAAGGAATCTGACTTTGAAGAAATTTTCCCAGGTTAATGAGAATGGAAGCAATTAGTTTTCTTTTAGCTTATGCATGCTCCAAAAATGTTAAATTATATCATATGGGCCCGTGCATCAACTTTTTCTAAATGGGGAACAGAAGAAGAAGTCTACATTGAACACCTTGAGAAGGGTTTTAGGTTCGAGAGAAACCACGAACTATGTGTAAATTAAAAGAGGCCTTGTATGGTCTAAACGAGGATCCTAAAGAATGGTACTCTAAGTGGATAGTATCTGTGAGGCGGGGTTGAGAAAGAAATGCAGATAGCAACCTCATCAAGGTAAGTCAAGGTAATATTTTGTGAGTGAAGTTTATGTTGATGATATTATTTTGGTACTGATGATGATAGTGAGTTAAAAGAGCGAGAAATTTACAAAAGATATGCAAGAATGAATTTGAAATATCATTGCTTGGAGAACTATCAGCTAATCTACGGGACTTTAGATACGTCAAAGAAACCAAAGGAATTTTTATTTCTCAACAAAATATATCGAATGCTAAAGAGGTTAGGAATGGAAGATTTTAAACCAGTCATCACTCCCATTACTAAAACCAGTTGTAAGTTTATAAAAGATGATGATTCAAAGTCCTACGGATCAGAGGCAATATAGGTCAATGATTGTGACCTACTATATGTGGCTGACATCGGACTATAGATGTAATGTAAATGATTAGACCGGTGGCATGATTTCAAGCAACACCAAATGATTCACATGTATTAGTAGTGAAGATTATTTTCAGATATATCAAAGGAAGCGAAGAGTTTGGATTATGGTATCCAAAGGAAAAGATCTATCACTTATTGCCTACAAAGTCGGTGTGAGTTGTATTGATGGCCGATGAAGCACTAGTGGAGTGTTCTATTTAGGTGAAGTGGTTGGTATTATGGCTGAAAAGAAAAAATTATTAGTATCTCTATCTACAACCAAAGGCGGTATATTGCGACAGCGGTCGCATGTTGTACACATGTTCTTTACGATGAAACAAACTTTGATAGATATAGGTTGAGTATGATGAGTCCATTCCAATATATTGTGATAATATAGAAGTGCCATCAATATATATCAAAAGCGATGATGCACTACAAGATGAAGCGCATTCCAATCAAGTATCACTTTATTGGAATGTGCTTCGTCTTGTATTGCATCACTGGGTTTTTTGAGTTGAGTATGTGGGCACAAAAGAACAGAAGTGGCGGAGACATCTTTGCAAACCACTTCCACGGGTATCCTTTGAATATCTTCACCAATGACTTGTAGTTATTTTCTCCAAAAATGAATTCTTTTTTAATGATTTTTGAATGTTTATCTTATATGTCTTAGATGTACATGAGGAAGCACCATGAAGGGACAATTTGTGGGGGGCATCCGGTTGAAAGATACATTTTCATTGATGACAAAGGGAGATATTTATCGAATCACAGAATGACATGGTTGGGAGTGGATTTATTAGATGTAGAGGATAGAGGCATGGTTCCGGAAAGGATCATATTTATCAAATGCAGAGGGAAAATGCATAGTTCCAGTGGGAGCATATGAGTGATATGATTTTAGTGTACATCTAGAAGTGTTTCCATCAATGCAAAGAGGGATATTGTTGATTAGGTTGGTTGTCATTGATGTCAACCTTGAAAGAAATCCCTATAGCAAAAGGTTTGGGTAATGGACCCAATGTGTTTGATATAAATATGACTCATTATTTTTTCATGGTTGATAAATATGGATGCACTCCAAAGTGGTCCCCATATGGGGAGCTCCCTCCGCAGGCGCTTTTTGGAGTAATAGAACCCATGTAATTGTGGAATAATGAGATGAAAGAAAGTGAATTTGTCAGAATATCATATATGGATAGTTCTTGTCGGTGTCATTTAAATTGGTATGTGGAGCGTCACATAATTCCCCACGATTTAGAAAGTTATAGCCATGAGAAGTTGGAGACCCAGTTTGGGTAATGGACCCAAGTTTGATTGATAGGTAATGGTATGGTTATGATATATTTTCAGATAATACTATTCTATATGGATGGTACATGTCATGCACCATTTCTAGTGGTATGTATAATGTCACATAACTCCTCAAGATTTGAGAGTTATGGCCTTACAGTTGGAGGACCCTCATATGTCATCTAGAAACCCCAAAAGGTCAAAGTAATCAAAGTGGTTTTAAGAGATTTTTATAAAGATTTTTATAATAAAATTGAAGTGATGATTGTATTATAATTCAAAGTGAATAAAAATAAAATAAAATTTCAATAATAAATTTAATGGAGAATTAGAAGTGGACCCAACCCTAAGAGAAAATAAAGGAAAGTGGGCCAAAGTGACCTAGAGATGTTTTTTAAGGAAGCTACTTGGAAGTATAAAATGGAGGAAAGGCTCTCATTTGAATCACACTTGAGGAATATTGAATATCTATAGGTGTCTGAGTAACAAATGATATATAGATGAATTCTGAGAGAAGTGAAAGAAGGCCGGGGAAATGCAAGGAAGGATAAATTCTTTTGATGGTTGCTTTCTAAGGTATGTTATTCTGAGGTCATGTCACCATTTTAGCTATAACCTTTTTTTCTATAATGAATCAGATCCAAAATTTATATATACAAGTGAGAAAACATATCCAAGTATCTATGGTAAAATTTGCATCTTTTGGGTCATTGTATTTTGGGAGTTCACACTCATTACTTGGGAAAATAGGAGGTTTGTGTGATCCACGGGAAACTAGTCAAAATCGAGGTGTTTGGCATTAAAAATGTCATAACTTATTCATAATAGATATAAATTCAATGAGACCAAATGTGTTGGTTAGGGTATAGTTGGTAGTATGTTTTTGTAACATTTTATATCAATTCATCACTTATTTTTGCGGGGCACACTCTACAGGTTGCTCTCTAGAATAAGCCGAGAATTCAACAAGGTATGTCATTTTCTATAACTCATTATGAGAGGTTCAAGTGGTGAAACTTGGAGGAATTGTATTAAATACATTGAATAACATTTTGTATCGGTTTCAAACTTTCATACATTATGTTCAAAGTTATGATTACTTCAAGTTAGGTTTGTTGACTAATCCAAAACTAGGCATGTGAGACTAAAGAAAGTTTGATGAAATGCTGAGTCTCTTGTTTTTAAAGTTAAAGGAAGGTTTGTAGGAATGTGATCATACACCAAGGTCTATTATAGAGCTACAAATCAGATTTGGATGATATAGGAAATTGATGAAGGGTTTTGGTTTGTGATACATGTTGAAGAATTACATGGTTGAGACAAGTAGTTGATGAGTTGGCACATGCCTTGAGGGTATATAGTTGATGATGTTGGGTACATATTGATGAGTCATAGTTGATGAGTAGTTGACATGATTGGGTACATACACGGTACATGGTTGGATGCACTTGTTTATGAATTTACATGTTGATTGAGGTTGGTATATGGTTGATGCACTTGTGTATGTACCGAGGTTGATTACAGTTGGTGCATGGTTGACCACTATTTATGATGCAGGTTGATTACAAGTTGGTGCATGGTTGATGCACTTATTTATGGTCTTGAGGTTGATTACCAGTTCCGTTGCATTTTGATGCACTTGTTTATGGTATAGGTTGATTATGGGTTTACAATGGTATATCTCACGATTATAGTGTGACAGTGGTTCCATCATACTCCTTCTACTTCAGGCGGGGCGAACAGGGCAGTGGTTGGATTGGAGAACATAGGGGTTAATAGCCTCCCTTTTGGTTGTAGCAGGGTAAGGAGTTTGATCTTCCCTCAGTTTGTAGCTTGCGAAACTAGGGGTTGGAGCCTCCTTCCGGTGATTGACTGAAAACAAAGGAATTTGAATTGCTTCAATGAATTCCCAATTCTTTAAGATTATATAAAGAAAAACATTATGGTTTCTCCCCAATTTGCGTTTCCACGTAAAACACGGGTGTCTTGTGTATGTGTATGATTGTTCATTTTGTTCATTGCTTATTTACTGTGAAACTATTAATAATATTGGCACCATTGATATAACTTACTTGGATTATATGGTTAAAGGGATTAAATTTCTCTACTATTGACTCCCCTCTGGTAATCCAACAATGGTAGGACGGAAAATTAAAATCCATTGTTCACAATGATTGTAACTTTCCATTGGATTCCTAGTACAACATATGCACCACCATGGGTAACAATAATTGGACTATTAATTACATATTCCCATAGTAGGGTGAAGTCTTATTTCATTTTCACGAGCAATTATTAGTTCCTCCATCTGAAATCATTATGAAGCCGGTGTTGGATATACAAAACAATTGATATCTTTGGTTAATTTATAGTGAATGAAATTATGAGTATTTCGAGAATCAATTAGGACTATTACCTTTTTCTTTTTGATGTATCATGATCCTTAGGGTTTGAGGAGTGTTAATTCCATTACATCATTACAAGATATCATAAGTCAACTCTTGGATAGAAATTGCTTCTCGTTTTCATCTTGAGATGGTTCTTGCTTTTCTTCTTCTTCCTCTTCACAATCTATGTAGAATAATTTCTTCTCACCACTATGCCTTACTGTGCTTGTTGTCACAATTAAAGCATAAAGCCTTTTTTATTTTATTTCCTCCAATTGTTGAGGTGTTTTGGGAGAGGAGGCATTTTCTCTCTATAGATGTTAGGATGGAGTCCTTCTAGTAGCCAGCAGCCATGTACCTCAACATTTCTTGCCTGCCGTCATTCTCCAAGCAGTTTGGGTTCCCCAAAGCCGAACCTCATGTTGAATCATTATCCTTCAAATTTCCTATGAATGCATCAATCAAGTGCTCATATGGAATATCGAATTACGTTTATATTCAATCTTTTGGAAGTTCTTAATGTGCTTAATGAGAACCCTTTTGCTTGAGAGTTTATCAATTGGCTAAAGAAGGTGTGCTCCTTGTATCCTCATAGTGTGCTATCATTTCTTCCATGAAAATTGTCCAGGTTATGAGTGATTTGCGAGAACAAAGCCATTGATACCAAATAAATTGATTGGTTCTAAATATAAAAAGTAATTAAATTTACCTTTTGTGTATGTGGCACATTATGGAGAATCAAAGGTACTCCATCTGAAGTATCCATGTGATTGGTCCTTGCCATCAAACTTCCTCATCAATCTTAGGAACAATGGTTGGTCTTCAAACAAAGTTGGATTTTTTCTCCATTCTTGATTCACCTTCCTTAAGTCCTCATCCTTGAATTTCATGGGATGCATTTTCACTTTTCGGTGTCTTCTCTGTGAAATTTTCAATACTTCCATGATCTTAGCTTCAGTAAGATCCAATAGTATCCAACTTAGATTCCATTGAATCCATCTTCTTTGTAGTTCATATATGTCCCTAATACATTTCTTCAAATTCATCTAAAGTCCAATTAGAGTTTTGCAGGCTTATTTGGTGTAAGAGGAGTTACATTTTGGCATGTTGGCCATATGGAGATCAACGAATTGCTCCATCTGAAGTATCCATGTGATTGGGTCCTTGCCATCAAACTTCCTCATATCAATATTAGGAACGTGGTTGGTCTTCAAACCAAAGTTGGATTTTCTCCACTCTTGATTCACCTTCCTTGTGTCCTCATCATGAATTTCATGGGATGCATTTTCACTTTCGGGTGTCTTCTCTGTTACAAAATTTTTCAATACTTCCATGATCTTAGCTTCCATTGAATCTATCTTAGTATCCAACTTAGATTCCATTGAATCCATCTTCTTTTGTAGTTCATATATGTCCCTACGCATTTCTTCAAATTCATCAAAAGTCCAATTAGGATTTTCTGGAGGCTTATTTGGTGTAGAAGGTCCCTTTTTTGATGGCATGTTGGCCAAGTATCACTTTTGAATCTTGATTTTGAGGCGGTTTTGCTAGAAAATATTTATTCTGTTCTATCTCTCATGTTTCATCTCTTCTGGGTATGAAACTTTCTTTTAGGTAGTTCTCTGATATTTCTTCTCTGTAATGCCACAGGTTTGATCAAAATTGGATGTGCCAAGTGGAATTTACGGTAACTTCCTCACAACTTGCCAATTTTTTTACTTTCCGGGAGATCTCACTTGTATAGCATGCCCCGCACAAAATAATTGATATCAAATTCTGAAACTCGCACCCAAAATACTCCAGACTATCCACAATCCAATAAAACTAGTCCCACTCAATTTGGATACTCTAGCAAGAAGTTATGATTGTTTTACCCTGAATACCTTCTTGAGACTAGTCAATAGGACTAGTCAGATACCCTATCTTACACAAGGTGTATCTACAAATTTAAGATGACCCAGAATTTAGGGTCTGAAACATTACAGAAAAGTCTTTATAGCGAAAATTCCGCAATGACTCATTTCATGATGATTCCAGAACCCTATCTTGTATAGACTGTATCTCCGAAAGTATACAGCCACATGAGCTGAATTTTGAACCCAACATACCTTGATATGTCTACTAAATATCCTCCAAGATGTTCCTTTTGAAACATTGTAGAAAAAAAGTTATAGCGAAAATTCCACGGTGTCTCAAATGTAGCACCGAAACCCTAAGACCTTGAGCTCTGATACCATATGGTAGGAACCAAACATCAATATAGCATAGAAAAACCTCAGGAAAATTAATAAACGCCTTGAAAAAGAGACAATTTCATATAATAAGCCTCTTCTAGGGGAAAACCTCATTTTACCCCACTTAAATGTTCAAGTACAAGATGATTCAAAATGAAAATGTCTCCTTGGTATATATAGGAGACTAGGAGGTATAATTACAGCTAATGGCTTAAAGACGACATACATAAAATAACATTACTAATATAATATGCCCCAATTAAGGGGTAATGAGCCAATATTAGG
>SNQJ01S0272022.1:0-11643 GCA_010110895.2 Picea sitchensis | reverse complement strand
TGTGTGCTTAACCAAATGTAAATTTTAATAATCTCAAACAAGCAAATCGAAGCTTTATTTTGAAAACCTCGACCATGTTGCACAGGGAGGCATCAAACCTGACAAGCCACCGACTGAGAGGGAGAAGAGACTTTTCTGAAAAATTGTCACAAAATTTTTGAAGGAAATCACGGCATTAGTTAGTTTTAGTAGATAACTGGAAGTTTTCCAGTGTCGGCCGCATAGCGCAGTGGATTAGCGCGTTTGACTTCGGATCAAAAGGTCGTGGGTTCGACTCCCACTGTGGTCGTGCCTTTCTCAGAAATAAATTCCCATACCAAACCTAATGAATAGTGCCTTTGCAGAAATAAATTCCCATATCAGACCTAATGAATAGTTTTTTACCGTAAATAAGAAATATTTACTTGTTTATTTAATGTATAATAATAGAGTTTTTCAACAGAGTAAACTTTAGTTTATTTGCTCAACTAAAATTGTAGTGATGAGAGAGTCTTCACTTGTTTAGTTTTTTACCGTAAATAAGAAATATTTACTTGTTTATTTAATGTATAATAATGGAGTTTTTCAACAGAGTAAACTTTAGTTTATTTCCTAAACTAAAATGGTAGTGATGAGAGATGATGAGAGTTCACTTGTTTATTTTTTACCAGAATAAGAAACAATATTTATTTGTTTATTTAATGTATAATAATGAAGTTTTTTTCAATAGAGTAAACTTTAGTTTATTTCCTAAACTAAAATGGTAGTGATGAGAGAGTCTTGACTGTTTATTTAGTTTATTTCCTAAACTAAAATGATAGTGATGAGAGAGTCTTCACTGTTTATTTAATGTATAATAACTAAAATGGTAGTGAAGAGAGTCTCTCAATTATTTTATTTAATGTATAATAATCAAAATGTGTAGTGATGAGAGTTCACACTGTTGTAAATTCTTGGAAGGGTACAGTTACATATTATTTTTGTTTTGAAAATATAAAGAAGCCTTGGTAACAAGAACTAGCACAGCTGCTAAATCTCCCCGTGAACGAAGGTTTCTATTTGTAAAGGTAAGAACAACTTTGCATAATTTTTTTCAGCATTGAAAGAGGAAAAAGGTGTTGATAGAAAGGTTTCTATTTGTAAAGGTAAGAACAGCTTTGCATAAGTTTTTTTAACATTGAAAGAGGATAAGGTGTTGATAGAGAGTTCTCATTTTTTTTTAAACACAGGGCTTCCCTTATAGATAAGATAGACCAAAAACAATAAAAACTTAATCATGCAATAATGTTGTGTCATTGCTTCTAGTTAAAGTTGGTGTAAGGATCAGAATTGGACAAATTTGTTATAATTCTATTTGGTACTCCAAACTAACAGAGCAGTAGTATTGTCCCTGGATAATACAAGAAGAGTACTATTTTTATAGTAATAGGGCCTAATCCTAAAGGTAAACCTAATGCCCAAAAAGGTGAAGGAAAAAACAGACTGGTAAAATTGTGACAACGTTAATAGTAATCCTAAACAATAATCCTAACCTCAAAAAAATTATCACAGAAAAATATTAAAAAAAACATATAACCCTAAGATAACGTCCATTCCACTTGCTTCCTGCCAGAGGTCAGTACCTCTCACGCTTCATATATCTCGTAAAACCGTTAGAGTCTGCCTCTCTCAACCACCATCATTCGAAAACACGATTCTCCTCATCTATCATCGCCAAAGCGAAACCACGGAGAGAAGACCCCGTAAACCCAGGCACATGGAACGTTCGGGATTGGTAGGCGGGAGAATCTGCTTTATCCTAATCCTAGTGAAAAGAGTATTTAAAGCAGCAGCAACTCGAGGTTTATTCATCTTTCATCTAATCTAGTGCAGGTGAAAGGGAAGATCTAAGTGCAGCAGGACCATACCCAGGAGCATTATCACTATCAATCGCTATAGCTAGGACCCCAAATAGTTGAGTTGTACCCTGAGATGAGTTCCATGAGATAGCATCATGATGTTGATACGCTACACATTACGCATACGTTGTTCTCAGTTACGCTACGCACATTATATATGATGCTGTGTTGTTACGTTACATGGGATTGATAGGATTTAGATAAACATGGGATTTAGATTATATAAGTGGGAGATATCTGAGATAATAAGAGAGGATAATAAGAGAGTTCCTTCGGCACATAACCTGACCTGTGATTCGTTAGGCACAAAGAATATAATCATCATCGGGCTTGGTGCCGAATGTTCATTGAGGAACTACGTGATGCACCTCCTGGTGGTGTGAGTATCCAAGTGCAAATCTCATATGCTACATTTCCCCCCCCTTGCGCTGCATCACCCAACATACCGTGGTTATATTGAAAGGATTTCATAACCCCTATCACTTTTTGACTAGAGAAGCTATCTATCAGGGAGGTCATGACCTTAAGGTTAGGTCAATTAAAACCAAAACACTTTTAGGTAAAAAAAAACAAGAACAAATACTAAAAAATATATACAGACATGATATACCATATATGCCATAATATGATATAACAATTATTTTTCCGAAACTGAATCCTATGATGGTTCACCGAGAACGATATAGGGTGTCGAGAATAGCCTATACAGATTAAACTTTCCTCTAAAAAAAGGGTTGGGTTGCCTTGAGGCGTCCATCATTACACTAAATCAATCGACCATAAATTAATTCACAGAAAGGCTTACTGCTAGTAAGTGGAAAGGCGTCTAGCGGAAAGGCGTCCAGCATTACACTATATCAATCGACCATAAATTAATTTGCAGAAAGGCGTCCAGCATTGCACTACATGCAACTTTTCGAGTTACTTACTAATCCATCTGTACCGTAGGTACGAAACGCTCATGGTCGACGATCCAATATGAAATGGGACAGCAGAAAATGAAATGCTCATGCAGAAAATGAAATGTTTATGGGTCGCGATCCAATATGAAACATGAGAGTTGAGAAAATTCAAAGGTTAAGCATTTAAACATGGCAATTATATATACAGCAATTCTTAATATGATTAGGTAAATGTTAAAAATAGGTAACGGATGACCAAAAATACAAGGAAGTTATGAAGCTGCAGAATCACATTCATTGATTTGGGAGGACAACTAAGAATATGCCAACATCTTCAATTGTTAGCCATCGGATTAGAATTTTAGATTAAGAGGTCATTAATTGCAAAATTCAATTATCAATAGTCAGAAGCCTTGATGTAAATATATTTAACTACTTGTTTATTTAATATATAATAATGGAGTTTTTCAACAAAGTAAACTTTTATTTTATTTGCTAAACTAAAATGTTAGTGATGAGAGAGAGTCTTCACATTGTTGGAATTCTTGGAAGGTGCCACTTACATACCATTTTGTTTTGAAAATACAAAGTGAAACCTTGGTAAATAAAAAATATATTTACTTGTTTATTTAATGTATAATAATTGAGTTTTTCAACAGAGTAAACTTTAGTTTATTTGTTAAATTAAAATGGAAGCCTTGATAAATAAGAAATATATTTACTTGTTTTATTTAATGGATATTATGTATGTTTTTCAATGTGTTAAACTTTAATTTATTTGCTAAACTAAAATGGAAGCCTTGCCTTGGTAAATAAAAAATATATTTACTTGTTTATTTAACGTATAATAATGGAGTTTTTCAACAAAGTAAACTTTAAACTTTAGTTTATTTGCTAAACTAAAATGTTAGTGATGAGAGAGTCTTCCCACTGTTGGAATTCTTTGAAGGTGCCACTTACATACTATTTTGTTTTGAAAATATAGTGAAGCCTTGGAAAATAAGAAATATATTTACTTGTTTATTTAATGTATAATAATGGAGTTTTTCAACAGAGTAAACTTTAGTTTATTTGTTAAACTAAAATGGTAGTGATGAGAAAGTTTTCACACTGTTGGAATTCTTGGAAGGTGCCACTATACTATTTTTTGAAAATATAGTAGCCTAATCGCTACTTTTAGTTTCTGAGCTTAAGCTTCAAGTTGGTATGGTAATGGAATAAGTAGATGTTTTTTGAAATATCTTAAAGAAATAAAGTATAGTGTGAAAATGTGTTGTAAATATATTAACTAATAGGTTGTAAGTGGAAAACAAAAGAAACATTGTAAGAAACAAGAGGAATTCATGAGCTATGAAGAATAAAGACAAATATAACATACCACATAGTTATGGATTACTTTCATTGATCCAAGAAGAGTAAAAATGGGTTATACCTATAAAGCATCTAACTATGATTATTTTTTCTTTCTAAGTGCAACATATACACCATCTTGCATTTTTGCATAACATTAAAAAGAGAACAAGGGTGAGATGCACAAACATGTTAATGATTTGACACATAATACCCGTGAAAGTTAAGCCCTTGCTGCTGAACTCCTTTCTAATGTTTATGGTTTCCTTGGATAGTGTTAAGTCTTTCCAATGTCTATGGTTTCCTTGGATACTATTAAGTCTTGGGATTTATGTATAGTTAAGGCCTGTGCCATTTTGAGTGGGATTTGTTTCTTGGTGCCACATTTTATGGTTGGGATTGACACATTTTTTGGGTTGATATGGTCCCTTGGTGGACCGGTATATGTATCAAACTCCACAACAAAATAGGCTGGCAAGTTTGGACAGAAGACTCCTTGTGTGTAGGCAATTTGGGTGACCATTCATAGTGCTCCATTAACTAATCCTCTTGGATCCAAAAATTGTAGGACAACATAACAAGGGCCAATACATAACAAGATTTTTTGGTCCAATTGATGTTCATCATCTTCCTAAAGATAAAAAAAAAACTAAGACATTATGTGATGTTGTGTGCGATTGGCTTGTTCAATGACTTTACCATTTTCTTATTATGTTCAAATCACAAAAATACTTGTTGCAAATAGGTTTATGGCCACATCGAAGGATTTGCATTTTGTTGTAGACAACATGATGTACTTTTCTGGGACTAAAGGATCTCTCAATCTTGTTGTAGCGGAGTTGCATTCCTAATGTTTTTCAAGAGGTGATGAAAGTGGATTTTCTCTTCATCCTGGCCTTGTTGGCGGAAGAGTATTTGTAAGGTTACAAAAATGGTGAAGGAGTTCCACAAAAACCTGCCTAGTATTTCCCTTGCATATAAATGTGTGTCCATAACAAGTGGTAGTTGTCCTAGATCACCAACAAGAATTATAGAGCAATGAACAAATGGGAAATTGTTGTGTTCTAGAAATGCTTCACGTAGATGGATTTCAATCTACATAAATATTTTAGGCCATATGAAGCTCATCTCATAAATGAGAACATAACGAATATGTTTCATCTCTTCCTAGAACACTACCAATGTTTGTGCTTGTAAAGGTTGACATCTTTTATTGGAATCTAAAGTGTTGCATGTGTAGTGGTTACTTGTATGTTGAAAGTTGCAACTCCAATGGGAGCAAGAAGTAGTATCAAAATTTGTCCATAGGGAGAGTGTATATTCAATGAAGATTTAATGCAACTAATTAGGTAATATTTTCTAGTCCCAACTATTCCTTGAATCATCATCATTTCGGTTTTTCATAGAATTTTTCAGGGTATTATGTCTAATTCTGGCTACTTTTCGGTGTGATAATGGTACGTCTTGTAGATTGATGCCATTTATGTGTAATTTCATCCATAATAACCGTTCGCTTCATCGTGATTTGTCACAGAAAAGAACCCATCGAATTTCCTCGATTGTCCCAACAATAATTATGTCAAAGTAATGAATTCCAAGGATGTCAAACTCGTCGAAGTATGTATCGGAAACATGGATCAATCTTGATAATAATTCCAACTCATTTATCTCCATATGCACGGATGCATTTGTGTATTATTGTCTTCAACTTCATCAATTGTTGTTTCTTCAACATTTACAGTTGAACGGTGTACATGCCATGCATGGTAGGTTTCTTTTATGTTCTCCTAATTTGGTATGATTGTAGCTCTTGAGAGGCCTATGTTGGTTGTGAAGGTATTAAATGGTTTGTATAACAACAACTCACTCCAAATCAAAATTCTTCGGTTTTGGAATCTCAGGTGTGAATGATCTAAAGTCTCTGCAAGGACACCATCATCACTTTTCCGCGGCCTTTCCTTCAATGAACCATATGGAGCAATATTTTGCGCTTTAAATGAGAGGGAGGGGATGAACAAAAGGAGGGTGATTGACATAGGCCTCAATGAAGAAGGATCTAGATAAACAATTATGTGTATATTGGGAGACTCACAGAAATATATGGTGGCCAACATTCAATGTGATAAAAAGACAACTACATGTGACAAGAGGGAGCTTCTACAACATATGACAAGTTTCTCGTATGCCTATATCTCGGTCTACAATAGCCTCTACATGAAAACACCTATAGGAAGTTGAATATGGATCTTTTGGATTAAATGTATATGTTATTCTAGTAAACATATGATGATATCTCTAATCTCCCTAGGAAGCCCTATACATTGGAAATATATTTCTAAAAATGCATGACGGAGAGGATAGGTTGAACTGTGATTTGATCTATATGGCTGTAAGCATGTCAGGTTATGACGTTTAGAAGATCATCACTATGAAAGTTCATGATTTTTGTATCTAGATCATCAAGTAATAAAGAACCAAATACGTAGTTCCATTGGAAATTATACCTACATTGAACCTTGGAGGCTTTCTTACAGAGACATGTCATCTCTGCACATTTTGTATGGTGTTGTATCTGATTAAGTAGCTTTTTGTAGTCCTCGAATGGGTGTGAATCAAGGATTTTTGTTGTGTTTCTTAAACAAGAGTCATCCTCAGTGGAATGGTGGATGTATACATTTGTGTCATGGTCCTTTCGAGGATTCCAAGCCATTAGATATTTTTAAAAGAAAACCTTAGCATAACTTGTTTTCATGGGGTCTTCCCAATCCAAATATTCCATGTTTGGAGCACCTTGTAACCATAAGAAACCATGAATATGTGTTGAGCATATGTGTTTCCATTCATACCTACATGAAATCCATTAAAGAATGTAAAAGAGGTGTATAAATTGTATGATTTTTGCAAAATGCATGGGGATAAAAGCATATATGGTGATATAACTATACCAAAATTCATTTGTGTGAAAGTATTTTTATAAGATCTCCTCATGGAAGATTTCAAACCTATTATGCATGTATAGAGCAACAATGTTAACACGAATGATATTACGTAGTTCCTCCATCATAAGATGCAACAACTAAGTTTGAAGGTGGTGAGGTTCCCATTATTGCATGCAATTCTAACCATTTTGTGTTTGTTGAACTGAGTGTGAAGAACAATGTGGGGCATCCTAGTTGTGTGATCATTTATGTCAATTCTATTCTACAAGAATTCTAGTGTGCTCAAGTCCCTCATATATGTTCCACAAACCACATAACATGCTCTGATAGCTTATCTATGGGAAATTTTTTAAGGTGCACTTGGAGGGCTTAAATAGTGGTTGGCATGTTGTTTTCTTGGATCTTATTTACAAACATTTTAGCACTTATCTGACTGCAATGGCGCATGATGTGGTTGTATAGGAAGTAGAAGAACCTAGGATGGAAATCAAATCTATTGTCATGATATTGCATCAAGTGGACTGCATATTGGTCAATGTGAATGGTTCTTTGTTGTGGTTGGCCATATATTGAATGGCCATTTGGGAAAAGTGATGGAAATTCCATATCAAACAATCCCTATGTAGTATATCCGTTTACTGATGTTGCTTCTGTTTATGGCCAATCAACAGTTTTTAATGGAGGGCCAACTTTGTCCAAAACAAAGTTGTTGATTTCTATCATTTCTCGATGCATGTTGGGTAGGGGAAAGGATAAAGAAGATTTGGGTTCAATAAATTTTGGGTCATCTCGGCATGTATCTAAAATATCGGTAGAAATGATGCGGAGTCGAGGGGAGATGTTTGTAGATACAACATGAAGTACACCAATTGAGGTGCGGTCGAGCTAGAAATATTTGTAATATCTATCATGTTGTATCTTTTAGACAAGTGTGTCCATGACATCATATTTTGTCACATAACTGACATATGCTTTTCCCTCTATTCCATTCCTTCTAAGAACCAAAAATGCCCAAACTGCAAAAAGGGAGCCAAATAAAAATTGTGTTAATGTTTTGTGGGAAACTAATAGTGTGACAACTATATTTGTATTGGCCACCTCAAGCATGGATAACCTACAATAGTGGGCTCACTTGAATGGTGAGCATTTCTTCTACTTGGGTAAGAATTGATAGGACATGGGCTTGGTCTCGAGGGTCCATATTATTCCATTTAGAGAAGAGGTGGCCATGATTTTCCATGCAACAACAAGAACAAACCATCGGATGATATGGTTGTATGAATCCCAAGGTACGATTCCATGCAAGTATTACATGTATTTATTTTGAAAAGGCATCGGTATGAGCAGCCAAATGTTCTAGAAATATAAGTGGATTGGGCATTGAGTAGGCTCTCAAACCCCGGATTCCTGGCATGAAAGTTGCTTTTCCCTGGACCTTTTAGCCTTCTACAATTTATTTAGTTAATATTTGTGATGTGCATATTGTTTGTGACATTTTTTATTTTCTATGGTGAAGTGTGTGATGGAATACTATTGATTTAGTCAAGACATTGTGCCAGAGTTGGAGGATGTGAGTTATTAAAGAAAGGGATGTTGTTTTCAGTATTTAAGGTTAGAAATGGTAAAGATGGCCTTGTTGTTGAAGTTGATGGAATAATGTTTGGTTTCATAATGGTCTTTGTAAGGGGAACATGGATGTCTGAAGACAGGGTAAAAATGATGAGATCATATTTTGCATATGGGTGATTCCATGAACTTGTTGGCCAACTAGTGCAGTTGTGCAAACTGTTGTAGCAATATGGGAAAAATATTGGTGTTGAATTGGATCAACTTGGAATTCCATGGAAATACATTTTTCCTTGGATCTTGAAAGTTGTCAATGTTTATTTTGTTCATCTTTGTGATGCACATATTTTTGTGGTGTTTCTCATTTTGTAGTTCATTTGGGTAGATACTATTGATTTTGGTTGACGTAATTGAAGCTGAGTTGAAAGCGGTAAGGGAATCATTTCAAAAAAGATTGTTGTTTCTAGTATTTTTGTTGTTAGATATGAAAGAGCTGAGATGAAGGATGGGTTTTCGTTAAAGTTGATTACTGGAATATTGGTCTTGGTTTCATAATGGCCCTTGTTGTGTTAATATGATTTATTTATAGGCAAAACTATGTGGGAACATATGTTTTGATCGAATGATTTCAGACTTGTTAATAACTTCCATAGTTTTTTTTGAGGTGTTTGTTGTGGAGACTATGATATCTATCCAATTGAATAGATGGATCTCTGAGCTTTTCTATACTTTGGATTGCAAGTTGACCATGTTTATGTACAAAGAGAAGAAATTATTTATAATAAATGTCAGTGTTTGTTTGAAAGACATTTTTAATACTTGAAAATACATATATTGGTAATAAACATACATTGCCAATATATTAATTAAAAAAACATAACAATGATTTAAGTAAAATTCCAAATTATAAAGGGAGAAACAAAAATGAATATAGATACATGGACCAAGGAAACAAAAAAGTTGTATAGACAAATACAATATATAGTAACATTGATATACAATTTAAATAAAGTGGCAAACAATTATAACCTGGATTTTGTTATTAGGAACAATATAGTACATAGTAATGGTAATATAGTTTTCAAACAAAGTTTAAGAATATACTAAAACAATTGATTTTCATAAAAAAAATAATACACCATTAACATGTGTTTCTTTGATTCTTACATAGTTAAATCACACCAAGGAATTTAAATGTAGAAGACATAGTTTATCATTTCCTTGAAAAAAAATGTGTTGGAACAAACTAGATATATTTATGAAATATATGAGTTACAGAAATTGATGCCTTACATAGGTTGTATATAGCAAAGTAAGGGATTATTTTAAATATTTTTGGAATGAAAAGTACGTACGAAATATATAAGATTACAAAAGTGATGCCTCACATATTGCATACACAAAAAAACAAGGCAGTGTGTTAAGTCGTTTCAGGAAAATGAAACATACTAAGGTTGTTTAGTCTGTAGGAAAACTTGCAGTTATTGGCATACTTTTTTTCCCTCTATCTTTGAGTAGATTTTGTCTGATGTAATAACAATGGATTGGACCTGTTTGTCATTTCCAAACATGTCTTCATGTATTAAAAATTTGAAGATGCATTTATTAAAGAACATGTTGCCAAAAATCTTCGTAGTCTTGATATTTTTCTCCTACTCTAAGAGCACATATAGTTTCCCATCAGGGATGTCTAGAAGGTTTTTTTTTCTTCTTGGAATACGGTAACATTAGTTGTCCCTATATGGTCATTTATTTTGAAGTGGAAAATGTACCTGTAATCACATTCATCAAAAGTTTTCTGGCATCTCTTAGAATGTCAATTACCCTCTTCAATAGCAAACACATTTTTTCTTACGTTTGCGTTTCTTAAAAATGAGAAGGCAAGAAGTGTACCAACAATCATCTCTATTTATAGAGGCGATGCTTACCTTGACCAAAATGAAATATGGTTGTTGATGAGTTCAACTGAGGCCTATAACTAATTGATTTATTTAACGACTGATCATTAATATTGATTATAGAACATTGATGGAAATATGGGATGTAAAATTTGTACTAATCGATCTCCTATTGAAATCACTTGTTCTTCCATCCTTTAGAGAAATGATTGGAAAGGAATTCAAAGTAGAATTTTGTTGTAGGCCATGTTAATTACAAAATACCCTCGATAATGTAAGCTAAACACTACCTTCAAACATTTCATTCAATTTAGGACTTTTATTTTGGGTCTCAATGCCATTCTTCCTCAATATGGTTGTCAACTTGCTAATATATATAACAACACCAAGGATATCAACAACATAATTGTTAGGTAGGGATGATAGCTCATTGATCATTGATAGGAGTAAATTTGAAGTTGTGGTTTGCAATTAAATGATCATCCTCGAGGAAACGTTCTATGACCGAGGTATTTGTCATAGGGTGATGTCATTGAAGACTCTGTATGGAACAAATGGCTCCCTCAACCATGCCTGGAGCAGATATTACCCAAGACGGTCTGGCCCATCGCATTCTCTTCAAAGAAAGAACTCTACTTTCGTCTCTGCGATTCAATTCTCATAGACGGGGAAACAAAGGTATTCATATATCCCTTATATTCTCTAGCGTCTTTTGGTTAACCAGATTTTTCATAACGCCGTTCATTAATAATTCCTATTCTTGTGGAAACAGGATAGTTGTTTTGGCTAGAGCGATCCACAGGGTAAATTGGGTACATGGTATCTTCAATAGAATTAGACGTCGTTTGGGGCGATCGCCAACGTTATTGGCGTTGGGATTATAGAAACGACTCTTGGTTTGGTTGTCAATCTCATTGTTATTATTATCAAATTGTTTGTTTAACCCAGCAAAATCATTTAAATATCTTTGCGTTGCGCGAACCCTAATTAGATTTGTTATGTACTGTGGGTTCAGATTCAGTGAGCTTGTGAAATTAAAAGCAGTTTGCTGGTTGGACGTCCGGGGTAGCATGGACTGCAGGCTTTTGTCTGCTAATACGGAGTACAGAGT